>JAOEHY010015266.1:0-15861 GCA_025447955.1 Psilopsiagon aurifrons
ACCCTTACACTAAAGAATTTCTTCCTCATATCCAATCTAAACTTCCCCTGTTTAAGTTTGAACCTGTTACTCCTTGTTCTGTCACTACAGTCCCTAATGAAGAGTCCCTCCCCAGCATCCCTATAGGTCTCCTTCAGATACTGGAAGGCAGCTATGAGGTCTGAAATACACTGAATTGTCACTTTAAAAGTGACTGGTAAATCCTCTTATTTTAACTTTCAGTTACTTGACAGATTTCTCCCAGTGTCTGCAAAAATGTTGTTTCATTCAGTGTTTGAGGATGTGTCCGTGTATGCTCACATTGCAGGTGTGTCTTCAGATGCAGAACTTTCTGGCCACCTGTGTTCCTTGGGGCTGGATGTTAAGCTCTCATGAAAGTCGGTGCTTCTTAGTGCTAGGGTAGAAAAGACAGAGCAACTTTGATCTGCTCTGTGTAAGCCATTTGTGATTGCTCATGTATGTTTAATGGAATGATTTTTTAATGAACACTATTTTTTTTTAATGGGATAAAGGAATTCTAGAAAGGCTGTGATCCTCACTGAAACTGTTACTCTTGGAGAGTAAAATGGAAGCTATTTGTAACCCTACAGTATGTTCTCAGCAGTGTTGTTTCTATCATTGTAATAAAGTGCTTCAATAACAGCATATGCTTTGCTAGGGTAGGAAAAAGTCTGTGTATTTGCTGTTTCTAAGAGACTTACACTAAGTAATAACTTCTGCTGCCTGAGACAAAAATAATCAGAGGCCCTTAACCTGCAATTGGTGAAATTTTCTTTCCCTAACTTCAAAAAGAGAGCTAAAAAAACATTTTAAGGATTTATTTGGGCAGTTCCTCCCTTTACTTGGCCACTTGGTAGCTTTGGAGAAACACAGCCTGTTACTGCTGACCTCATATTTAATGGAGATCTTACGCAGAGGTTAGTAAATGAGACATCACAAGATTTTATTGAGCTTAATGAAACCCTTCTTCCTGCTTGTTTTAACTATTGTGTCATCCAAGAAAGATCTCTTTGGGAAGCACAAATATTTAATGAAATGTTTGTACAAATACTTACACAGGGAGGAGAAATGTGGGAATCAGTTGATCTCTATAAGGTGTGTTTTCCTCACCTGAAAAGGCTGTAAATAGATCTGCTCTGGAGCTGTTTAGAACTTTCCAAAGCCTGTTCTAAAGGGCATCCCAAGAGAGAGTTTATAAATTGTTTTCAATTTTATATCTTGCACCTCAAGGCCAACAATGATTTTGGCAGGTTTGTTTCAATCTGCGTTGCATTTGCATTGGAAAATGCTATTTTCTGATGTTTTTCTTTTTTGTTTAATTCATCTGTCAGTTGATTAATTTTTGCCCATGCCAAATACCTGTACTTCTATGGATAAGCATGCTGAGATAAGAAACTGCCCATAGCTCATTCTCTCAAATTTCACCTGACCAACTGTTTCTTCAAATTACTGCTGTATATTGTTCAATGGGACAAAAGACTTTTGGAGTAAACTATTTTGAAGTCCTAACATATGCATTTAACTTGGAGAATCATTTAGTAGTTAAAACATCTTACTTAAAATCAGTTAAAAATTGGATGAGAAATGGGAAATCCCAAACAGCTTAAAGACAAGCTGTAGCAAACATTTTCTTCAGGAGTATCTCAAGCAATATTACCTTTTGAGTTAAATTCAAGTGTATAGAATACTTGAATTCTTGAATAGCATGGTGTTCTATTTGAAGAACAAAAATTGGAAACAGTCACAGATGAAAAATGTTAACAATTTGAAAACTAAAAATAGATTGAAGTAAAATCTTGTGTGTTGAAAATTGTGCCATATGCTAGTGAAATATCTATGCACTTATTAATTTTTGTTTATTTACTTTTTTACATTTCCACTTGGAAAACTGGTGTGCTTATTTGTCTCTTAGATGAAAAATTTCTTGCACCTTTATTGCTTCTTGTAATTCCATTAAAATGTCACTAACCTAATGGCCTGACTCAGCAGAAACATTGCTCCAAGAGTCTCCTTCAAACATACAAACAGCAATAAGAATAAAATAATTTACCAAGAAGTCAATAAGTGGGTGTGAAGTAGTGGAGTAACTTTTAATTTATTTTACTATTTGCAACATCCTCCGCATGGAAGTTGTTCTTGCAAGCTCGCTTAGCTGAGTATGAAACTATTTCTGATGCAGGTGGTGGGGTTTTTAATTGTTTATATTTCCCTGTGTTTTTTGGTTTTATGTTAGGGTTTTGTTTGTTTGTTTGTTTTTGGTTTCTTTTAGAAGTAATAATAGACAATAGCAGCCTTTGATTAGAAATATTTGTTTACTTGTTGAGTTGGAACATAGTCTATGCATTGCTGCTTTATATCCTTGCTCTTTGATGCTTAAAAATTGTCTTTGCATTTTGTGCAAGAGAATTACAGCACTTTGTAGCAAATTAAAAGATGTTGTCAGCATTAATGAATGACCCATTTCTTTTCCCCTAAAAAAAAAAAATATGCTAAAGGATAAGACTAGAATAAGAAAAGCTTTTTTTTTCTTTTATGCTTGTTTCTCTTATGTTCTGTCCAAACAGATGTCAGAAAGTGTCTAGAGATGTAAAGGCCTGGTTCTCTACACAAAGGAGGGATAAATGCTCATTTGTTCATTATAGTAGAATACAGAGCAAGGATTATTAATGATCAAGCTTTTTCTCAAAACAACAGTGAGCAACTGAGAAGTTATCTCTTAAAATTACAAAGTTATGCTTTACTGCATTCACTAATATTGCTAAAGTATTACCTCTACCATAAAACTGTTTCAATATTTAACCAATCCATTGTAATCTGGTGTACTGTAGCATGCTTAATTCTCAATTGTACATTCAGTAGTAAGGATGGTATTACAGCATGGCATTTGTGTCTCTGTTAGCTGTTGCCATAAGCCATTTGTATTGTTTTCTTGCTGTTGCTGAAAAATTCCCTGTTACGTTTCTGTGGGAATGTTCCTTTTTAGCTGTTCATTTTATTTTGTATGCTTGCAGAGTCCTCAATGAAGGACACCTGTGTTTCTCATACAACTCATATCATGGGAGGTTTGGTTTGGAAGGGACCTTAAAGATCATCAGTTCCAACGCCTTCTGCCTTGGGCAGTGACAGCTTCCACTAGACCAGGTTGCTCAAAGCCCTGTCCGGCTTGGCCTTCAACACTGCCAGGGACGGAGCAGCCACAAGTTCTATGGGCAACCTGTTCTATGCCTTACAACCTTCATAGTGAAGAATTTCTTCCTAGTAATCTAATCTAAACCTTCCCTATTTCAGTTTAAATCCATTCCCCCTTGTACTGTCACTACTTTCCCTTGTAAAAAGTCCCTCTCCAGCTTTCTTGTAGACCCCCTCTAGGTACTGGAAGGCTGCCTTAAGGTCCCCTCTGAGCCTTCTCTTCTCCAGGCTTAACAAGCCTAGCTCTCTCAGCCTGTTTTCAAAGGACAGGTGCTCTGATCATCCTAGTGGCCCACCTCCAAATGTAGCACCTGCACTAATCTGATTTGAAGTGAGCTATGAACGCTTCATTTTCACACAACTTGGGCATTAAAGTTTCTGATGTGTTTTGGTTTTGTTTGCTTTTTTGTTTTATTTATTCCTGATCGTACTTTTCAAAACTTTGTAACCACTTAGATGATCTAGTTCTTTTAATATTTCCATGAATATTTTTTCTTTCTAGCTTTTTCACATCACAAGGCCATTAGTCTAACGTGATTTTGCTGCAATATGTACTGAGAAAGAGAAAAGGGACTAGTTGGATTTTAACTTGGCTAACTGAATGGTAAAGTTTGAAACGACTTGTAGTGCGCATGTAAAATTTAAGATAATTTTGTGCTTGAAAGAATAAGGGCATTATGTAATCATACTCTTTCTTAAAATTCTTAAGTCATTTGGAAAAATGGGCACATAATCCTTGGAGCATAGGAAGAAGAAATTTCTTTAGGGCACCTTTTAAACAGTAGTGGTGAACTCTTTACACCTTGATGACTCGTTTCAAAGAATGAATACTCTAAACCTTCAGTTAAAATGGAGGATGAAATTGTAGGTTATTTAATTTAATCGCAGCTTGCTAGCATTTGGCTTAACTGCTGCTCTCACTATTCTCCTACCAGTAGAGTTGAAAAACATAATAATGGCCAAAACAATAACAAAGCACTTCTTTGGAAAGAATAAAGAGTAAATTCACACAGATTTCCTGCTGCGTTGCTGTGAAAATTGCCATAAGTGAAAGCGAGGTTTAATCTAGATCAGTAAAGACTATTAGCTCAAAAAGGATTTTAAACATCTGTGACTCAGCAATATGGTCCATGTGCAGTGATTTTATCATGAATGTATGGGCTTTATTACTGGATTATTTTTTAAAAAACATAATCTGTAGTATTCAGTCTCTCTGACTATGGCCTTTTCATAATTCAGTGTACCAATTTTTGTAGGATTAATTGCACAGTGTTGGAAAATAAAACACCGGTCATCCTGCAGTTGTCTTCCTGCATATCTTGGTGTGTGTACAAACACACAAGACAGTAAATCACCAGCTCAGACTAATACATTTATTTGGAATGGTGGGATTTTACCAAGGTATGTGCAAGTGTTATGGCTTTGTGGCACTTGTAAAATACTCTTGGCATGAAGTCTAAAACTGGAACTTTAGTTTTCATGTTGGTCCTTCTGAAACTGACTTCTATTTGTTTTCCAAAATTTACTTTTCTATGTAGCCTAGGTTATTTTTAATTTCCTTTTTTAACCTAAGCTAAATGTATATGTTGAACAAATATTTAAATTGAGTTGTCTGCACAGATGCATGGTTTCCACTTTCAATTCCAGTTGTTCTTCATTAGCCAGTTTAGTTAAATTTCTGCAACTGATTGTTGTTTTCATTTTCATTAATTTCTCTACATCTGGCGAATTAGTATGTCGCTCAATTTTGCTACTGGTTCTTATTGTAAGTCTTTGCGGAATTTTTGCTTTCCATCTGACAAATACTACTTAGCGTAACCAATGTTACCAGTTTATGTTGCCAGTAGCTAACTCTGCTTCTCACAGTAATGTTGGGCAGTTTAAAAACTTTTAAAGATTTTTATCTTGACTTCTGTTCAAGTTAAGTAAAGTGCTCAAATGATTGCTTGTTTCTCAGGCACAATAATCTTGTTGTGAGACCGAACGGATTGTCTACTCTGGTGAAGAGTGGTGTTCCAGAAGCACTAAGGGCAGAGGTTTGGCAGTTGCTGGCAGGATGCCATGACAACCAGGCAATGCTGGATAAATACAGAGTTCTCATCACAATGGTAAGGACGGATTTTTTTCACTGGCTAAGCAGGAAAAGGGTGAAACAGTTTGACTTATTTTAAGCAACTGAAATTGTTATTAGGTGATTTTACCTCCTGCCATGGGTACCTGCTGAATGGCATTAACAATAGAAATTGCTGACCTATATCTGTAGTAATACCTGACATTTAGCTTTCTGTTTGCTTGGGGTGATTATAATAAGCACATCAGCTTGTTGTTCAGGTGTTTGGGTTTTTTTTTAAGCTTTGTTTTTTCAACAGTTTCTGCCCTTTGTATGCCTCATTTTTTCTGTTTTTTACTAAATAAACCCCCCAAACCCCTAAAAAACCAACCCTCCACCCAAAAAAAAAAAGAAAAAAAGGGAGGGGCAGCAAAAAACCCCGACCAAACAAAACAAAGCCTCACAAAGTTGGATGTTTCTTGTTTTGTTAGTTATTTTGAGAAAGAATGTTAATGCCTTTTTTAGCTAGCTGTAAACCAGTCTCCTTTCTGAACGAGCGGTTTGAGAAGAGAATCCTTCTAGAAAATCTTTTCTCATTCTTTATCATAATGCCATCAGTAAACATTTTAATAAATTGTCTGCGAAGATGTTCCAGATTGCTTATAGCTGTGACTGAAAGAACTTGAACTACTGTATTGCAGGAACAGAAACTCTGTGCAGGGTCAGGAGGTAAACTCACCATTTGGGGTTCTAAAATTCTTGCCACTGCAGGGTAGTTATGTGCTCTGAGAAAAACAGTGCTCTCAAAAATGGCCATAATGACAGAAACAGAGGAAGATAATTTTATGTTGCTCAGAGAAAGTGTTGGATTTGTTATGTAGGGAATGAATCATCTGTCCATGCAAAAACTGGAGTAAACTACGTTAATAAAAGTTGCCTTTCATAATGTTGTTGTATCTTTTTGATACTTGTCCTCTTAAGTTGACCAACTTGCTGTGCTAGTAAAGTTTAAAAGCCTCCCGAGAGTGAGAGCTGTCCTCATGGCTTCTTTTTCCCCTACCCATAAAGAAGGATGTTTTGATAGTGTAAATTTTTCTTTTTGATGTTGTAGCTGGGTTATATTTTCCTTAGAAACCATTCACAGGACATCTGTCAGCTGTATGTTGCATCAAAACCACCTCCATTATTTTGCTCTTGCTTTCCGAAAGTGGGGAAGATGTTTGGTTCACAGCGGAGGAGGGAGTGGAAAACTTCTCAAATGCAAGCCTTATCTTGATGATAGAGCCTCATGCCTTAAAAATACTTTGCTGCACTTGGCCCTTTCATCATGTAAATATTTCAGTGATGTGTATGCTGGAACATGACATCGCATGCAACATTCAGTACAAAATATTATGCTCTTATGTATAAGAAAATTAGATCCTATTCTGAATTGAAGCATTTGTGCAAACTGTTACTTCAGGAAAAAAAAATCCAAACTTCTATTGTGAAATCACAAAATTTCTTCCATGGTCTAGCTGTATAACTGCTGGTGGTCACATATTTTAGTATACATTGCATGAAAGGTTTCATGAAAATAAATGAACAGGAGAGAGTCTATGCCAAAGCAAAGGCTCATTTTTAGGAACAGTTAATATTGGTGCTCCAGAAAAACTTGCCAGCTAATTTTTTAAAAAATTATTATCTGATATTTATGTCTGCTCTCAGACAGTTTCATTTTGGTGTGTTGGGAGTGTCAATTAAGCTATTTGGAAAAGAGAGAGAGGGGCAAGTATGTATGTATTATGTTTTGAATCCTACTAAAGGCTTTGTTTAGTGTGTGTCAATAATAATATGCATGTTAAACTTCAGTTATTTGGGTATTAATGATTGTTCACTTGCTTCTCTTGTATGAAAAAGCAGAATTTTTTTCTTTTTCCTGCATTGTTTGTATGCAAGCATCCTAATATACCAGCAACATGTACTTCATTTTTCCATCAAATACATAGCTTCTGTCTTGATTCTTTCAGTTAGTGCATAAGTTTACATAGATTCATTGTCTCCTTGTATTTTGGTCATTCTGCTTAACATTTCTCTCTTGGTTAGGCTTACTTCTGAAAGCTAGATATTTTTGTGAATGTCTTGACCGCTTTAGTAATATATTCTGTAAGTGTGTACATTCCTGATCGTATTTCCATAAGACACTCCTAGGTGATTAGAGGTGGCAGTGTTCTGCACTTGCAGTGCTGAGAATAAAGCGTGCTGAGATGCAAGAAGTAGGAGATGTGAAAAGATGTGAACTTGGCCCTCTACCTACTCACCTTCTCACACAACTCCCCCTCAAAGCTTTATCCCTTAAACAGCTCCCCATTACTTCCTTGAACATTTCGTAAGAATTTCAGAGGGGTAACTTCAAGAACAGTTCTTGAAAACTGTCATTTTATTATCATAGCTTAAAAGGTGATAGCTAGAATTACTAGTAGGGTACCTAATTTGTGACTACCTCTTATGGGGAACAGAGAAATCTGATAAAAACTGTAACTTTACTACCGTGTTGCTGTTTTACCTCCTTGTGTAACTGTTCTCGCTAGTGGCGGAGGATAATTGTATTGGCAGGACAAAAATGTGTTCCTTGCGATGAACTGAATGGTAGCAGATTCTCAGAATCTTAATTTAGAGACTGATACAGACAAATTTGTTGTTCTACTTCCATTGTGTGTAGTTTGTGCAGTAGTATGGCCAGCTCTTGTTCACATCACTGGACAGATCTGGTGTGTGTCTTACACTGTATATATCCATCTGTTTAGAGAGCTCTGAAATCTTCTACAGTATTTTTCAGTTAGAGGAGTGTTTTGTTCAATGTGTTCTGTAGGAGAGTAGTTTGGGGCTTGTTTTAGTGTTTCAGTTCAGCACAGAAAGCAAAATCTCTTGTCTTATTTAGAAAAGTCAGTGCTGTACTGACCTCCTCTGCAGTGGAGGTCAGCAGTCTGTCAGGAATGATCTAGTGAGCTGTGCTTCCTTTCCCATATCAGAGCATTCACATGCTGATACATTTCCCATTTCTACATGAGTTCGGAGTTTCAGGAGGAAAAAGAGAAAGAAATACTTATGCTCTCACAAATACTTTCTTACTGACTAGTACTGTCTTGCTAAATCTTATGTCTCCTACTGAATTCCAGCTTGGTGATTACTGTGAACCTCTCAGAAATTTTGGCTGGAGCACAATGTCTTGCATACAATTTTAGAGTAGGAGTTGTGATTTGACAGCTGCTTCATTTCTGGCATATATGTGAATCTCCACTGTATAACAATCAAAATCTGCCTTAATTACTCTTCTGGCATGTGTGCCATTGGCTTTTGACCTTGCTGCATGTGGCATAGTACAGGAAAGGGAAAATAAAACATAAAGCAGCAGAGATAAATGTGTATATATGTATCTTTGTATGTTTATTTATTTTAAGGAAAAGACAAAGGCAAATCAGAGTGAGAAAAATCTGCTTCTGTGGTGATAATGAAGGAGTAGTACTGGTACTTGTATATAGAACTTTTATAAAAGCATGTCAGATCCATTTGTTTAAAGATTTTAAGTAGAAAACCATGCAAACGATAGAGTTACTTAGCTGATAGAGTTTTTTCTCTTGCCTACTTGGCATTATTTCATGTTCAGCTTCACTGGCTCCTCTCAAGACATTTGGTAATTTTTTCCATGACGAGATATATTTTGAGCTTCAATAAACTGATCAGTGGCAGGCCATAGTTTACCCCATTTACAGTTGAGGCGGCTGGGAATCCTCTGCAGCAATAATTATGTTCTACTTGGCCTCACTCTGTCCCTTTCAAGTGTCAGGCACTGTCAATGTGTAAATTATTAGAAATCTGCTGTCACTTGATGGCAGTGATAAAGAACACTTGTATCTGAATTGTGACAGATGTTTTATTTATTGCATCTTACAATGCCTACTATAAACATTTTGCTTTTGTGTTTTAGATGGTTTCATTCTTGTGTGTGTTCTTACTCTGAATTTGTGGGGCAAGACTTCTTTCCATCCCTTTTAGTGTTATGGGCTGGGTGCCTGTTTTGTAATGCTGTTACTGATTGCTCTTGAAATTACCCACACTCAAATCCCTTTTCCTAAGCTTAGAAAGAAAGGGATGTACGTAGTTGTGTGAGTAAAATAATGAAGGTGGGAAAAAAGGGCAGTCAGTCACATTCTGTACTTTGGAAACTTCTGGATGGGCCATTTTAAGGTAGGATTTATGACTGTTAAGTGTATAATTTCTTTATAAAAAACTTTCAGTATACAGTCTGACTTCCAGCAAGAAATAAACTATATATGCTAAGTTCATCTGACAGCGTATATAGGCTTTAAAATGCTTCTACTCCGGTTTAAGGAAACAAAGCTTGTTTTAAATTTATTTTTCTTTAAAGATTGATCAGAAAAAGAAGCCGGGTTTCAGATGAAGTAGATGCTGGCAGTGTTATGTTGCTCAAGTGATGAAAGTGTGCATATGAATGTGAATGCCCATGAGATGGATGGTGACCTTGAGTCAAAGGTCTTTAAGAAAGCTGTCCTTCCAAATGACTTGTAAGATGACCAAAAATAAGATTATTTGTATATTGTCATAATTTCCTTTGGCTATATGAGCATGTGCCCAGAACAGTTAGAGATAATAACTAATTAAAGGGTCAGGCTTCAGAAAAGTTGGCCAAAAAATAGCCATGACTCTGTAATGTTGTGTTGCATCTGGGCCAATAATATTTCAAGCCACTCACTAGAAGAGTCAAAATCTTAAGAATTCTTCCACAGTCTAAAGCAAATATAAGAGGCATTGATTTGGGGATTAAATATTGCCATATCATGAAAATAATGTATCTCAGTAATGCAGTAATTTGAAATTGGCACTAATCACACCAAGTCCAATTCTTATGTAGTAGGGACCAGTTATATGGAAGTGCGTTCTATTTCTGCAGAAGATGGAACAAATGTATTGGGATTTGGCCTGTATGAAATCTAATAATTTTAGAGCTTAACAATGTATGTTGTTAATCCATTCTGTTTGGACCAGTGTTGTAATTTCTGATTCCTCCAAGAGAGATCCTCTCATTATAAGGTGAAAAGGCAAACCTGAAAGTTAAGGTTTGAGAGTTCTGGAGACTTCTCAGGTCAAGGTGTTTTGTAGGCCCAGATACAAAATGAACCTTTAGCACTTGTTTGCTGAAAAGAGCAGTGAATTATGCAAGCTGAAGCAGTGTGTATACGCTGTTGGAATCACTTGTTCCATGTTACTCCCATTGATTTCCTCATATCCATTTAGTCACAAGCCCTGCAGTGCATATAATTTAGGTGCCTTAGCCAGGATCAGTTGTGTGTGACATGGAGGACAAGGGGAGCTGGCTACAAAGTCATCCTTGCATCTCTTCGGTGTACAGAAAAGGAGGAGCTGTAGTAGAGAAATATGTTTGGAACTCTTTAACAGCTGTATTTCAGTATTATAAGCACCTTCTGAGAACTCAAATTTTTTTATAGTGGGAAGTCCTACAAATGGATGCCTTTGTCATCTCTTCTCCCAAAAGTGTAATAGTAGTCTCTTGTCCAAAATTAAAAGTTAGAAATGGATAACTAAAAATATTAAATACTTTTGTTCAGATTTCATGTGCTTAAGCACAGTCTTCCATGTATTGGGATAGCTCTAACTATCTGTTTTCCTTGGTGTATCTATTTGCAAACTGATCTCAAAGGACTGAAGATCAACTTTCATGTCAACCTAATGTATAAATTGATGTACTTTTTAAACTTTTAAGTTACCAAAGTATTCAAACAAGAAAAGATGCTTGGTTCTTGGTTTCATACTTAAAATATTACCTAGCTTTTTTTCATTTTTATTGCCAGCTTGCTCGCAAAGTTAGTAAATGGAAAGTGGAGGATTTTACAAATGAGTCTATTCAAGTAGATTAAATGCGGTTACCTTTGAAACTGGTGCCTTGATGCCATGTTTGCATGTATTTTGTCTTTATTTTATTTGTGTGAAAGTTGGGTTGAAACAGTTTAGCTGTGGATTGAGAGGATTACTTACATAGGAAGACTATTTTAGTTTGAGTAGAAAATCAGTCAAGCTGGTTATTTGCAGCAATACCAGAAGATATTGTTAGCACTAGGAAGAAGAATATTTTTTGTCCCAATGGCATCGTTCAGGGTTCCACTGCTCAGTGTTCTGCGACTAATTAATCAGTAAGAGTGTCTAATTAAAAAGACTGTTCACCAGCTGCCACAGCAGGTTGGGTAATGGACTGAAACATTAAGAGTATTTTTGTAGCAAATATTTATGTTCAGAATGCTGCATCTGTTTGTCCTAATGCAGAGAAGCATTCTCAAATTTCCAAATAGGCTACTGTCCTGGACTACAGCCAAAACCCGTATGTGACTGCCCTCTTTTCTTTTGACACGTGCTTATGGCAGACAGCCTACTGAAAATGATAAAGGGGCTCCTCTTTTGCAAGAGAGCGTCCTTTGAAGGAGGTAGTTGCCCAGTTTTGATCTCAGATATTTGAAACACAGAATGCCCATCTTTTTGTGCTGAACAAATTTCCCAGCAATAAAAACTAAGAAGTTCCAGCAATGCTGATCTTTTACATTTTTGTTCTAGTTTTTTTTTCTTTGCACCTTTATTTGCTTTCTTTTCTAATTGGGAATGGTTTCTCTTAATTTTTAGAGAGATGAGATATCAAGTGTGCATAGCAATGTGCTTATTAATTATAGAGGTTCCTATTATATAAAGATCAATTATCATTATTTAAAATTGTGTTGTTTTGTTGGTTTTGGTTTGTTTGTTCTGTGTGGTTTTTTTTTCCAGTTGACTAAAAAGAGAGATAACTAAGACCTTGTTTATTGCTTGTTGACTGAGATACTTAGATATTAAGCAAAACAATTATAGAGAAACTGATTAGTTTGAGATGTATATGCAGCTTTTTCAGTTTCATGTTTCTTTTAACTGCAGTATCTATATGCAGTTTCTTAAGTTTTACTTTTTCCTACCTTTTCTGAAGGGGCAAGCTTAGGATGACTATCACCTAACTCTTCTCTTAAAGTGAGATCATTCATCTCATGGCACATACCAGATTCCTAATATTTTTTAATTCAATGTAGTTTGTACAGAAAAATCAGGTTGTATGCTCATTTAATTGGTAGGGTGCCTCATTTTTGGTGTCAGTTGAACCATTTGTGCTGACAGCTACAGTCTCTAGTTTGAATTATTTTAGTGATGCTGCATACTGTAGAATAATAAAGAATATATGAACGGAAAATACTTGTTAGGTATTAGTAAACAAATACTGCCTCTGAAGAGCAAAAGTTGACAGAATTTTAATTCTTTAAATAGCTTTATTTAAATTCAGACTTCAAATAAAAGATTTAGTATATCATGAATGTAGTGGGGTACCTGGTTTCATTGTAAATATTACCCTTAGAAACTCAAGGATGAAATGTCCCTAAGGTGAATTTAATTTGCGAAGTTTTGATTCATTCAGAATTCATATGGAGAAAATCTTTCAATTTTGTGTGCACAGAAGGGAAAATCTTGAGCTTACTGTTAATCAGAGAATCTTCAACTTAATGACAGCTTTTTTCAGGGGGAATAAAAAAGAGTAGCACCCATTAATAATTTTTATATTGTGTCATCTCAGTTTTACCTTTTATGTATGATATTTGAGGTGGAAAATGATGTGTTTTGGTTTTTTTTTTTTTTTTTTTTCCCAGAGCTTGCATAAAATTACAAAAAGTTTAGCCACACTGAGTTTTCCTGCAATTACTTTTCTATACTCAGCTGCTTAGGATAGCGCTGAAATAGCACTCACAATGCGGTTCCTGGCTCTTGAAGTGCTGTGTGACCTACCAGCTCAAAAAGTCACATAAATTGATGCTTAAGTTCTGAAGGCTAAACGAGATTTGCACTTGCCCTTTTGGAGGACACAGGCTGGTTTTGTGTGTTGAAATCTATAATCTGTTATCTGCAAAACCAAGGGAGTCTAGGGTGGTTTTGGTGCTATGGCCTGAATAGGTTTAAACGATGGTTACTGGAAGAATTGATGTTAAAATTGATATTTTTGTAGACTCCAGATATATTTATATTGGTGTAGATAAGTGTTTTGTTAGTTAGGATGGAGCAGGGATATCTCAGTGTCTTAATGTTTCTTCACAGTAGAGTGTATGGTAATAGCTGCTGATTCGAGTAAATGCTTGGCATGTCAGAGCTGTATTAAAATCCAATGCTCCTTACCAGATAAAACATCAGTTGATATAATAGTTTAATTTGAATACTGTTTTTTCTACTACGTGTTCAGTTTTCCTGTAGCAGTGATGGTGCTGATGCTGGAAGAGCAGCAATAGTAAGACAATGTTTTAAACAATGGTATTCTACACCACTGAATCATTTCTAAAGTTCTCTGCACTGTGTTGTCTATGTGATGCATGTTTATTCTGTGTAAATGCATCTCTCTCTTTTGCAGTATAGGGCACTGCTTAGATGAAGTAAATTGTTATGTATGTGGACCACTGCAATAGAACTGCAATTCCTGAGAACATAATATCTTTTAAACAATCAACCTTTTCTTGGTATTACTCTTTCATCTGAAATTCACTTTTTCCTGACCAGCCTCTGCCTTCAGGCAAATGTTGCATAACTGGCATTCAGGAGGCTGAATTACTCAAGTGCTGGAGCTGTTGAAGGTGAGAGGAAGAGGCAAACCACCCAGTTCAGTATGTTACTGTAATGGAGCTGTTAGTATGAGACAAATTAGGTGACATTATCTGTATAGCACCCACATTCTAGGAGTCAGAAGGCTGCACTCCGAGTCAGAGTAATTGCATTTTCAAAGTCTTGTTTGTAAGGCTACTTAATTTCTGTAATTGTGCATGTAAATAAACAGTAATGTTAGTCTTCAAAAGAAATTCAGGCCAGCCTCAGTCTGACTTTGGAATAAAAGTAGCCATGTGTATGTCACAGTGTTGTTGAACTACCACGTTGGCACATGCAAGTGGCATGTGTATGCAAATGCAGTGACTTTATCTAAAAATTTCTGTGTCTCTTGAAAATCTGAATGACTAGCTGTAATTTGTATTTTGGAATGGTTTGTGTCTAAAATAAGAGCTGAAGGCAACTTCCTTATAGATTCAGTTGCGTGATTTTGAAAGGGTGTTTTAAACCATCAAGAACTGCTTTCCCTGAAGCCCTGTCTGGGAACCCATTACACAGAAAAAGATGCAGAAGTCAATTTTTAAAATAAGAGTATTTCTTGTGACTCTTCTATGAAAGGTACTCTTTCAGTAATCTTGAATGTATTTATTTAAGGGAGCAAGCTGCCTTTTCCTGACTATGAGTTGCTGGTTTCAGTATGTTAATATTTGGTGCTTTCAGAGTTAAACAGAGAGCTCTCAATACTTGGAGAAGAACGCTAAGAATCAAAGGATCAAAAAATATACTTTATTGTTTTTATTTCTCCAAAGAGTCACAGTTGGTGTTTAAAGTCTTTGTTAACAACAGTACTGGTGGACAACATTTTATTAAAACATGTTTTACCATAGCATTGCGCAGCTCCCAATGGGCAGTATACAATAATTGAAGTAGTAAAAAAAAACCAGAAAGGCTTGAGTTGTATGTGTAGAAAAGTTAAAACAGACATAAATATATCTCTTAAATTCAAACTGGGATTTAATGTAAGGCTGAATTCTGGTACCTTTTGCTACCTTATGTGTAACTTCTTTATGATAAAACTACCAAATAACAATATTATTCATATGTTCTTTTGGATATTCTTTTGAGAGCCTGAGCTAGTATTAAGTACATTTTACAGTGATCACTTCAGAAAGGGTGACAAAGCTGTAGATGTTCTTTACAGCCTGAAGCTGTTGAACTTTTTTTTTTTTTTCCCCTCTATAGAGATGAGCATGCTCATACTAATTACAAGTTATTTCCCCTATTAGCAAGGAAATTTGCAGCTGCTGAGGTACACTAACCAAAAGGAGATCAATTGCAGTATGGTAGTGCATATACTCTTTGTTATTATCTTTTGTGTAGGTTTCTGTGGACATACCTGGATATTTTGGCAACTAAGAGGCTTTTTTTCATGTTGTGAATTTTCATCAGTTGTTTTTTAAACTGACAGATGAATATTGATGATCCAGAGCTTCACGGTTTTTTTAATCATATGGTGCAGATGACAAAGCCAGATTCATATGGCTAGTTTGTCTCAAACACAGTTCAAAATGCACCCTTTATTTGACATTAAATTGTCATATACAAGGAGTGCCGTTTCAGGCTTGCCTTATACAGGCTGTGTGCTTGCTGGGCAAGGTTTCTTTTACTCCATGTTTTGTCTCTTCTGTGTACTGTGTATAGCAATTGCAAGGCTAATCACAGTAATTTGTAGGTTTTTCATTTAGAAAACTTCTTTTCTCCAATTTCTCTGTTAGAGCAATAAGATTGCTCTAATTGCTCAAACCCAGGTGTAGCAATCAGTCAATCCCAGGCACAGCTGCAGGTTGGGCAGAGAAGAGATTCAGAGCAGCCCCAAGGAGAAGGACTTGGGGGTGTTGGTTGATGGAAAAATGAACATGAGCCTGCAGTGTGCACTCACAGCCCAGAAAGCC
>JAOEHY010015266.1:16156-26778 GCA_025447955.1 Psilopsiagon aurifrons
ACCTCATAGCAGCCTTCCAGTATCTGAAGGGGGCCTATAGGGATGCTGGGGAGGGACTCTTCAGTAGGGACTGTAGTATAGGACAGGGAGTAATGGGTTCATACTTAAACAGGGGAAGTTTAGATTGGATATAAGAAGAAATTCTTTACTGTAAGGGTGGTGAGGCACTGAAATGGGTTGCCCAGGAAAGTTGTGAATGCTCCATTGCTGTCGGTGTTCAAGGCCAGGTTGGACGTAGCCTTGAGTGGCATGGTTTAGTGTGAGGTGTCCCTGCCCATGGTGGGGGGGGGGGGGTTGGAACTAAATGATCTTAAGGTCATTTCCAACCATAATTGTTCTATGATTCTATGATACTAAGTCCAACCTCTACCCCAGGGCTGCATTCCTGGTAACAGTGCAGTCAATTGATCGTGCTTCTTGTTACTTTTATGGCAGAGGAGTTAGCGGTACCTTTTGGAATGATGCCATCTTCCTGTCATGAATTTGTAAGTGAAATTTCAAAACACACTTTTAGTCTTCATTGTTGCACCTTCCAGGATTTCCTCTGCCTTGCTATGAAAGTGCTTGCTCTTAAATTCTTGTTCAATGGAAAATAGAGAGTGTAGAGACACATTACGGATAGAATGTGCCTGCAAATTTTAGAATAAATATTCTTTTGGGATCCTTTTATATGTACTTGTGTATGCATGTATATTCAGTCCAGAATGGCTGTACCTGATACAGCAAGAAATGTGACCCCTGAATGCTGAATGCAAGCAGAGGATTTACATAAGTTGTCTGTTAAGTGGGGTGGACTCTGCACCTTTTCTTTGAACTCAGAGACTTGCATTTCAGGCAACTGTGCACTTGACTGAGTTTAGGATATTGTACAATGAGGAAAGTAATTTCATAGAAAGCTCAGAACAGCATGTCTGTTGTCTTCAGTAGCTGTTTGAGTCAGCAACAAACCTTGAAAATACACAGCCTGGCTCCTTCAGCCTAAGCATTAGAATACTTCTAAAATTGATTTAAAGCCTGCATAGTCACATGTCTAAGACTTACTCTGATTGATGAAAATTTAGGTATAATGACTGTTGTACATGGAGTTTACTTAGCAGAAGCTGTTGACTTTGTCTCAGATGCAGTAGTAAATGTATTTTCCCACATTATTTGCTTCTCTAGAAATACCTATGCTTCATGTGATGCTTAAGGAGGGAATGAATTGAGTGTGTATCTAACCTTGAGGCTGGGGAAGTAAAACTACAAAAATATCCCTAAATTTGTCAGTGTTATCCTTGCGCACTCTAACCCTTGTCTGTTGTTAGAATTTCTAGTGTACATCTCTTAATTTTTGTGCTGCCATAAGGAGTTAATCTGATTCTTTTCCCTTTAATGCAAGCGAAGGAGGAACCTTTGATCTATATTCTTGGACATGCTACTCCTGCATACTGAAGGCTTTCATGGACTAGGCTGAGAGACTTGTCATATGGGTCAGGAAAGTTTTGAGTAATGCTAGTAGGAACCTTGATTAACTGCACTGAACACAAAACATAAAAACCCCATACTGTGTTAAAATATTAGCTTACACAGGAATGCTAGTACATGCTACTTACATGGTTCCAGTGCAGGTATTTCCAGTGTAAGTTTCTCTTTGTAGTCATAATTCCCTATAGTATCTGTTAAATAATTTGCTTAGTATTAATTCTTACCTGAGTTTGGCCTTTGGAACATTTCACAGTATGTGCGGTTCTATTAATTCTTAAATAAAAGCAGCGATTTTGACAATCTGAAAAGTGCTGGACAGGAGACAGCCCTGTAATGATGATCGAGCTTATAGCAGAAACTTAGGGTCTTATGATTACAGTCTTTTTAATTCTGTAAATATGAAGGGGCAGAACTCTGCTGCTTCAGACAGGTGAATTTTGGTATTCCCTCACTTTTCAGTATTTAAATTAATGAAGTAACTTTCAGTTACGTGGTATCTTTTGATCATTGTGATGACTGACATAAATACTGTCCTCTTGCTGTTTATTTTGATCATAAGCTGATGCATTTTATGGATCTGGGAAAGGTCATAAGGACATCAAATAGGTGGCTTAAAGTGTGTGTTTCTTGCTACTGACTGTGAGGCCTTCAGATGGCTGTTTTTCTGTTCACCTTGATTTCCTCTCTTATACTCTGGAGAGTTCTAAGAAACTTGTACTAATTGTGATCTTCAAAGCAGAATCAAAAAAACTCCAACCACCACTTGTCTCTGAAGCTCTTTTTGAAAATTGAGTCATAGACTTTACATTTTAAGCCAGAATGTTTGGTTATTCTGCTTTTGACTGCCTTTAAAATTCTAGTTGCCATAACAACTTTATTTCTTTATTTTTAGCACATCAGTTGCCATAACAATAAAATATAGCTTTTTGAATGTAAAGGTTTTTTTCCTCACTTTTTTTGCTTTGTTTTATAAAGAACCTTCTTTGAGGGGGGAAAGGAAATGTAGCAGATCTCTTCTCCTGTTGAGCCCTTTGGTTAGAAGATAAACTGATGGGTTTTTTTTGAAAATCTAGCTGCATTCCATTTCTATGGCTATTTTTTGAATGCAGAGTATTTTCATAACTTATGCAGAAAAATAAATGCAAATCACTTGATAGAGCCTTTCCTTTGTAGAAAATTGCTGTTGCTATATCTTTTTTGTGTGTTGTGGTTAGTGTATTAGAAACTGCTAGAAAGTTATTTCCAGTATCTTTATTTCATTATGTGGAATGGTTATAAATAAAGTATGGGCAACTGCTACTGATGCAGGAAACATTTTTCTTATGGTATTGAAAGCTGTCCCTCTTTCTGTTTGGTTGATTGTTTTCTTTTTCCTTATTGTAGGATTGCTTTAAAAATTACTGTTCAAGCTTTGCAGCAAATAACTCCATTTTTTGTCATGTCATCCTTTATCTTTCACTGAAAGTATGAGAACAAATTATGCTCAGTTTGTTCCTGCAGCAGACATTACAGACATGCTGGGAAGAGGGTGTCCAGGAAACATGCTGTGTGCCTTTTCAAGCCAAATTAATTCTAGTGGCCATATGAAAAATGATGGCCACTAGCATCTTATGTAAATACAGCAGGTAGGACCCAGTGCTTCCACTTCTTCCTCTGTGGCCCTTCCCAGGCATGTTATCAATTAGTTAGAGGCCAGTGTTTAGTTCAGTGTGTTCATACACTTAGCTTTGGACAGTTACATGTGATATATCTTAAAAATAACATGAATGAAGAGATTGACACTGAACTTCAAGTCATGTTTTTGAGCAGAGGGGGAAGGTTTCCTTGCGAATATAATACTGGTTAAAGAAGTTGGACTTGGATCTTCATTTACAGACTTCTCTATTCCCTGATAGTTGCTTTCAAACATGATGTCTTTAACTTATTTTTAGTGCTGATAAAGTATTTGTTTAGTTTCATGGCAGATAATTTCTTTTTGAATAAAGAAAATAATTTTGTAGCTCACATAACATTTTACATGTGCCAGTTTCTAGCTATAAATATAAATGTTCTCATCAAATACAAAGTAATTTAAGGCAAAATTTGCTAGCTATTGGAAGTTGAATGTATGTAGATGTTACTAATCTTGAATCATAGTTATCAGATGAGAGATGATTTCATAAATTTTAATTAGCTAACTTTGGGGTTGGGGGGGAATCTGTAATTCTTGCTTTTGGTGGCATTTTACAAACATCTGTCATTGCCGGGTTCCATGTTGGTGAGTTAGCCAAGAGTCTACTTCAACTGCAAATGAACAGTTGCAAAACATTTACAAAATGTTCCCTCTAGACTGCTCTTGGTCAGAAGCTATTCCTGGTCCTTTCTTATAGATGCTTATTGATGCAAGTGTGTGCTGATACAGACTCCACGCTGTAAGATAATTGAAGTGATACCTCTTCAGCAGTTCCAGCTGAGAAGAGAATTTGGTTTAAATGAAGCTGAGCTTAAAGTCCGTAAAAAGAAATTGTGCCATGCTTCAGTTTATAAATAAGTTTCATGCCATATCCTTTCCATGTTCCTCTTTTCTATTACTTCACTAAAGTTGTAGAACAGTAATACTGAGTAACACTTTGCTTAAAGATAGTCTTCTAAAATTTACAATTCCAGTTGTTTTTCATTTTTGTTGTCATCAAGAAATAGTGGAATTTGGTTTACTAGTCAAAATTTTGAGTCAGTACCTCCTGCGCCTGGGTAGATCTTGCACTAAAAGAAATAGTGAACCTTTAGTTCTTAACTGATCTTTTGTCTATGCCATCAGTTGGAGCTGTGACTTTCTCTTTAGTGATCCTAGTTGTTCAGTGTTTTTCTGAGCCACCTCTTGTCTCCTCGAGGAAGCACTATTTTTAAACATCTATTAAAGGAAAAGTTTAGGGTGGAATGTGCCAATTATACATGCAAATAAAAAAGAAATCATCCATGTGACTAAGCACATGTTGCCAGCCAGCCTATCTAGATCAGACTAGATGTTCTGGAACAATGTTCTGTGACCATTTAATCTAAGCTGCATCCATGAAATGTGGATTTGAATCTGTTTCAGACATGAGTCCATGAATTTGTCACACTCTGGCAGCTACCAGTTCACAGTATGTAGAAAAGAGAATTAGGCTGAAGTGAATAATTCTGAAGGTTTAAAATGATTTCTGGGAAGATGATGAATTATACACACAAATGCTTTCTGTCTTGTAGCTTTCAGTGCAGCTTAAAAGTGAGTTGCCAAAGGTTACAGTAGGGACAGGTTCGCTGTTGTAATGTTCAGGAGTAAGGTACTGAGATGGAGGATATGGAAGAGCACAAAGTGTTGATCATACAGTAGTTCATGGGTATCTGGCCTTGGAGTCGAGTTCTGAGGAATGCTTTGAGGACGAAATAGAGGTGATGCACTTGGAGGATTTAAATAAATAATACTGGGTGCAACTGTTCTTGTATTTAAAAGGCAATGAAGAATGAAAATTACGTTTGCATGCACTTCAACTTTGTTCTTTGGTATACCCAAATTTGTGATTTTGAAAGACTGACAGAGGTACTTGGTTTTGATCCTTGTGTTCATGTCTTAGTAACTGCTTTTGCAGGAGCCTTAGAAGTTGGCTTCCTAATCAAGGCTACAATAAATTATTCATCATTTGAGCTCATTATATCAAAATTGGTTGCCTTATAAAAGGTCAGTCTGTAGTTTAAGAGAACTCTTTAGCTCTCAGTATGTAAAAAGTCAAAGTAGGTGATTGCAGTGTTTGGGATTTTTTTTTTCCCCTTTAATAGCCTTAAAATTTCTTATTCTAGCTCTGCTGAAATGGAGTTACTGCTAATACTGACTGAGCTTATGCTTCTGCCAAGTCAGCTGGAATCCTTTTGAACATACACTTTCTTGGTGCTCAGTTGTGATATGCTTTCAGAATACCAATATCTGTGGAGCGTAATTCCTGGATTGACGTAGACAAAAGTATTAGTAAAACCACAACTATATCGAAACATGCCTCTAAAAAGTTTAAATGATTGCAGTATTAAAATAATCTTTTAAATATTATTTTAAAATATGAGAAATAATTCCTGCAGGAAAAGGAGAGGGTAATACTACCTGCACTGTTCACTGTTCTCTACATTTCTCTGTTTCTTCATTTACAGTTCTCTTAATTGCTACCTTTTGTCCTGTGATTTTACAGGTGAAAATTTTAATAGTCCCTTGAAAACAGTGTAAGTAATAGGTAGTTCATTTTTTTTCACCAGTGTACTTTCATGCATAGAGGCTGTGTTTTATGTTAGGACAGCTACATGAACAGAAAGAACATGGGTTTGTTATGGTACTTGACATGCAGAGGGATAATTTTGAACAAAATGCGTTCTTTTAGCCTGTCAGTAAACTTTCACAAACTTCAAACTAAACACGAGTCGCCTAATGAAAAGCAGGAGCTGAAGGGAAAGAGATGCAAGTAACAGGGCCCTCCACTGGCTTGCCTAGAGCCGTGGGTAGGGAGTAAGCCTGTATTCTTTTGCTAGTATCCTAATTTTTTTCTTTTTTAACTAGTGCTAATTCTGCTGGTTTAGTAGCAGGTGAATTAGTTTTAGTGCCAGATGCATGAAACTGAGGGCACGAGTTTAATTTTTTTGCTTTTCAAACCATCCTAAGATACTTTTTTCCGATGTCTATTTTCATTCATTTTAGAGCTTTTCTTATCATATGTAGTCAGTTAGTAAATTGCATCCTTCTGTAGCTTAAGTGCTGTTTGTTTAAAGCAAATTCTATGTTTAATTCCTGAAAAATTACCACTATTCATTAGACTTCACAGCATTTCCCTGAAGTAAATCCACTACTTGATAGATAGCTTACTGCGTGGTGTTTTATTTCTGTTGATCTCAGGCACAGAAGTTAAGTGGTGTTTGTGGCTCGAAAATGAGCTTCTCGAGTGAATTCTGTTTGTCACAGTAGCATCAATATGAAATTAAGGGAAGCTCCTCCTGAAGAAAAATGTTTTTATTGTAAAATCCAGGAAAGCATCTAATCCAGGAGATCATAGGTAGTAATGCTTAAAGGGAGACTATAGCACTTCACTCAAAATTGTTTGACATTTATTAAAAAAATAAGTATTTCATGGGTTTAAACTTTCTACAGGATAATATTTCTTTGAGAACTAACACATTGGGTTTTTAACCGCTGGCCTAAGTGTGTTTAGACTTGATGAGGATGAAGACAGATTGCAACAAGAAAGCTTCTGAGCTGGTACTGGGAATCACAGTGAGAGTGGTTAGAAGTTGGGGCCCACACAAGCTGTGAAAACTTCATCCTTGGAGATGTTTGCAACTCATCTGGATATATGACTCAGAGCAGCTTGACATTAACTTGGTGTTGGACCTGACTTTGAACTTAGCCTGCTTTCAGCAGGCCATTGGGACAAACGATATCGAGAGGTGCCTTCCAGTGTAAAGTATTTAAAAAGTAAAAGTTTGTTTTGAGAAAAAATGTTTTTAGATGTATATATGTGTACCATGTACCTGTACTCAGGTGAAAAGTTCCCGCACATTCTGCGTAAGCTACAGCTCTTCATGGCAGTTTTTTAGACAGCTGGAGTGGGTGGATTTCAGGAAGAGGCTATATATTCAAAAAAACAAAACTTATTTCTGCCTTAAATACAGCATCAGTATGTCTTCAGAGAGCAACTTCGAACACTAGTCTGATGTAAAAAACCAACTACGTACACACACATGATTTTTAAGGGAACTACTGTTTTTTCTAGCTCCTCTCCCTTTTTAAGCTGCACTACAAGCTGCAAGCTTTGTAGAATAGAATTTTTCTGGAGGAGTAAAGAAGCAGTCCAGGGTGTCCATATGATGTGGTGGACAAGTAAATGGCAGAGGTAGTTAGGATAAAAATAAAGTGAACTGAAGTTCTATAGGCTAAGAAGAAAGTGGATAAAAAGAGATAATACTTGAAGAAAAAAAAAAGGGGGGGGGGGAGGAGTTGGGCAGAAGACAATACGGACACCTAGTATGTGTATCACCAGTCATGCAGGTCTACATCTGAGTAAATAACTATTATATTCCTCATCCCACACTCAGTTACATCTCCCAGCTCTAATCAATGTCTTTAAAAAAGATTTTACAGAAAACTATTGTTATCCATTTAATCCATCCAGTACTTTAACAAAGAGAGTCCTGAAAGACTTTGAACTAGAAATGAATGCTGCGACTGAGATGCATCTTTGTGCATTGCAGGAATTGCTTCTCATCAGACCTGTTGCCTTACAGAAAAAGATTTAGAAAACAAATATTCCTGTTCTTTTCTGAATAGAAAAAAAATGAGTAATGGGTTGTTTTCTTGCTTGGAGCTTCGAAGTCTACCCCGTATGGGTTTTTTTTTTTTTGAGAAGCTTTATCTTGTTTCCTTACAGGGTCATACACCATAGCCAGTGCTTTTACAGGCTTGCTTTTTTTTACACAAAGCTCAAGCTCCTACCAGATCTCTGCTTTCAGCAGGATCAGATGATGTGAATCTTCTGTTTTGGATGGTAACGTCTGTTGTTTCTAGCTGATGTAATTTATAAAGAAGGTGTGGAATTGCTCCTTCTAGTCAGCTTGAAGAGTCCTCAGTCCTTCTGCTGGACAAAACCAGCTGTGGAATTTGTGCACCATATAAAATACTGCCTTGGTGGCAGCCATTAAATTCTTCCAGTGTAACTGTTTTGTCTTTCTCACTTACTTTTCTTTATATGCAAGTTAAAAAAAAACCCAAAAAATCCCCCCAAATGTGCTCTGAAGCACATTTTGCTTAAAACTGGGCCACAGTCTCTAAAGTGTCCCTAATCTACAGATAGAAAACTTTTCCTATATAGCTTTTTTATGTGCTGCTTCTGATACAAAATCTAGTATTGCCACATCTGGTAGAATTCTGTCTGTAATTGTATAGTTTCACCTGGACTAGGTGATTTCTGCTTTAATTTTCACTTGCCTCCAACTATACGTAAAATACAGTACAAGCGAGTGCAGTCAGTCTGTTGCAGTTTGCACTCCAGCTGCTTAGGAATTGCCACAGGGAGACAGGCTGCCTGAGGAGATGAGGTGATAAAGCCACTGGTGTTTTTTTTTTTTTTTTTTTGATGGTGAAGGAAACCTGCTTGCATTTCCACGAAGGAATCAATCTGACTTCCTTACTTTTGAATCACTTTGTCTCTTTAATTATAGTTTATGAAAGGGAAGTATTTTAACTGCATTGAAAACCAGCCAGCAGAGGTTGCCATTGATTCTTGTTACCTCTTACCTGCTCTGCAGCATCCACATTTGTTATACAAAACCTGAAATGTTTGACTCATCTGGGTGCTTGCTGTGAGAGCTCAGTACTCTGTGCGCACAAGGATAGACACTGTGGTTTTATATCTCAGCTGGGTCTCACCTGTGAGTGAGGTGACTCTGTGATCCCTGTAACATTTGGAAGCTTCAGTAGTTACCACTATACAAATTTGTATCAAGCAGGATGTGCTGAGCACTTAGTTTCTGTGGTCCACTGAATTATAGGCTTTATGTTTGCTTATTTTGCATGCCCTTGGGTCTTTGAGGCTTTCTGACATCCTTTTTAATATGTTTTGGCCCTATATGACTCTGATGCTAGCCACAAACGGACCCATGGAGGAGAAAGAGTAGTGCTGGTTGCTGCCATGCCTGTGCACGCCGTTGTTTGTTCTCTTTCTCCCCCACAAGAGGAGTGGGAAGAGGAGGAATAAAAATTGCTTTCTATTGTTCCGCCCATGGCATGGATGGCTTTGGTTTAAAGCTGTATGCAGGGGCTAAATGTAATCATTAAATCTGATGTCGCAGCCATTTACCGTCCTGAGGTATTGGAGTGATTTTAATTTTTTCTTAAATACTTCGATGGAAGAATCTGGAATTAGCACGCACTGTTATTGCAAACCACTCTCACACTGCTGCACTTTGTGCTGCCTCGCATTTCTACAGACTTGTCATACAGCCTTGAATATGTGCTCCAGGCTATACTTGAGATACAAGATGTTAACCCAGGAGCAGCTTACTAAATTTTGCCTGTGGTGTGCCTAGGAACTAAAAGAATCAGTGGTTTCTAATGACTTAGTTTGCTAAAGCTTTTGATACTGTTCTTTAAACATCTTTTGCTGATCTGTAGCCCAAAATACTGTTTCATGGTTGGTGTTTTGGTATTTAAATTTGCTTCTCTCTGTGTCTAAGGATGTATGGGCTTTCAATATAAGGTAACTGTGGTAGTTGTACTTCTGTTACTGGTTTTATTTTTAGGAAGCATGAAGTAAACAAAAGTTTCAAGTCTTTAATTAGGGAATAACAGCTCTTTGCATGAATAGAGAGATCAGTTAATTGGGTTTAAAAGTCCGTGTTTTGAGAAATAATATGTTACTGAGAAGTATTTGTATTTAAGCTGATGTGTGCAATCGGTTGAAGCAATTAAGCTGTATTGAAACGAGTTACAGATGAGTTTTAAAATAAATCTGCCTGAAGTATGAAAATAACTGGTTTTTAGAGGATGGTAAATTTGTCTTCTAAGGAAGAGAAGGAAATTTGTGTTGAACCAAGGCAGCTATTTCACCGAGCTAAACATTTGAAGGCAATGTACAAAAGATGCATGTGAAATCAGTCATCTGAGAATAACTTTTACGAATTGTTTTAGGCAGTGCTGGGGGTTTCTAAAGTTAAATATTTCCATCTGTCTCTCTGTCTATCTGTCTGTCTCTATAAAAGATGAGTTGGGTGGGCCTGACTTAAACGCTTGCGTTTGGGATATATACCCTGTGGACTTGGAGCGGTGTTGAAATACTGGCTTTCGGTCCGTTCCCCGCGCTGATCTGGCGTTCGGCACTATGCAGGAGCAGATCGCCAGAGATGGGAACTGGCACCGCGCACACTGTCCGAAGGCACCTGACTGCCGGCTCTGCGGGGGTTGGCGGGACAAGCACCGGCTTCTCCCCGGCGGTCCCCGCGGCCGTGCCGCAGCCCTTTCGCGCCGGAGGAGCACCGGGCGCTCGGAGCACCCCCGCTGCTGCCGGCCGGGGCCGGGCTTGGCTGTACCCGTGCCGTGCAGTGCCGTTCCCCCGCTGCTCTGCGAGGGGCGCCGCCGGCCCGGCCCGGCCGCCGTTCCCCAGTGTCAGCAG
>JAOEHY010015267.1:0-44992 GCA_025447955.1 Psilopsiagon aurifrons
CCCCGAGCTCTGCACCGCATCCTCCCCTCTCATCGGCTCTGTCTGGGTGCCTGCACTGACCACCGCCGGGGCAGACAGAGCAGAGCTCCCAGACCGAGCCCTTGGTCATACGGCGAGTCCTCACCTCCCGCTCGCCTGCTCAGCTACCCCGCCGGCACGAACTGCCTCGAGCCCGCCCTGTTCCTGCGCTCCCCGGGGCAGTTTTTACCCAGTCAGGGCTGGTGCCGCTCCTCCTGGCACCGCCCCCTCTGAGTCAGCTGCTGGCGTCCGCTGAGCTGCCGACTCCTGGGCAAGTCCTGCCGAGGAGTTGGGGCTCCCTCGGTGGCTGTTGCCATTCTCAGTGAAGACATTGCTAAGCCAGTCACTAGGGAAGACTTCAGATCCGAAAGCCTCGATTTCATTTATTTCCTTGACAGTTTGTACTGGTTTAAGCAGTAAATCAGCCACGCAGTTTGCTCATTCACTCTCCCCTCTTTCTTCCCCCCAACTCCCAGAAGGATGGGAAGGAGAATTAAAGAATGCAACTCCCACAGGTTGAGACAAGAATAGTCCAGCAACCAAGGTACAACACAAACCATTACTGCCACCACCAATAATGACAAGAGAAATACAAAGGAAGAGAATACAACAGTTCACCACCAATACCCAGCCTGACCAAACAGTGCACCCCCCCACCCTTCTGGGTCCCTACCCTCCTTTTTTACATCCTAGACATGACATGCTGTGGTATGGAATACCTCTTTGGTCAGTTTGGGTCAGGTGTCCTGTCTCTGCTTCCTCCTGGCTTCCTCTACTCCCTGGCAGATCATGAGGCTCAGAAAATACTTGGCCAGACCAAAACGTTCTAAGCAGTAACTGAAACATCGGTGTTATCAGCACTGTTCCCAGGCCAAAAGTCAAAAACACAGCACTGCACCAGCTTCCAAGAAGGAGAAAAATGACTGCTACTGCTGAACCCAGGACACAGTTGCAATTGTGAACAGATTTCTTGCATTAGGTCTCAACTATTTCTTATACAGCCAATGTTATGTAGGGTCTACTTCCCTATCATGAGTGCCAAGGTTTCAGGTAAAATGTAGAAGATCCAGGATGCTGGTACATCTGATTCACATCTCATTTCATCTGATTGGGGGCTCTCATAAGCTTAAGCAGGTGCCTACTTACTCAGTTTTCCTAATTGGCAGTAGGTCTATATACAAAGTAAGTACTATCTGTGCCAAAGAGCAAGGCAACATGAGGATTCTGTATGTCAGGTTACTAAAATACACACTTGAGAATCAGGCTGAAGTCCCCAGGATGGCAACATTTAAACTATTCTTCAGCAGTAACCAAAAGAGGATATGAAACACATATCCTGTCACTATGTGTTAAGCAGAGGACATCTTCCACCCTGGTCCTCCATATCTCAGCTGAATGCTAATGGGAGTGAGGTAAAAGGCAGTGAGTAGCTCTTCGGCACTGTTTTGTAAAATACTGTGTCCTCTCAGTACTTTCAGGGGACATCTGACTGGATCACAACAGTGGGACAAGCAGAGGAACATATAGCTAACACTGTGCCAGTAGTATTTTCTTCCTAGTTCACTAATGAGGTCAAGATGTGGTGGTCTTGGGACAGCATCTTAGGGCGTAGATTATAAGAGTCACAAAACTGCTTGTTCTTATTGTTCACACACACACTCTCTCTTGCCTCATCAATTTACACCCTTGGCCGTTTGTCTTTCCCTATGCTATCATGCTAGTGCAGATGCCTATCAGAAGGCAAACCAGATCAGGACTCCACGAATGACTAGCAGCCAGAGCAGTTTCTCAGTCCACTTCACCCTGTGTGAACACACACACACTTGTGTTGGCAGAGAAACAGCACAGCATGAAGACAGGAACTCTAGTCAAGAACACAGAGGAGGAAATTACAGCTTTACTTGCCACTGAAGGTAAATTAATGAACTATGTACCTGATGTAACTAGGGTATTCAAGCACCTCCATTGGCTGCTGCAGCAGGAAACTGGTTAGGAAATTTTTTCAGTATGACCTCAGCACCTTCTTCCTGTATCTTCTGTCTGCTCACTCCCCTGTGAAAATGTCATGGTGCTACGCTTTCCCTATGCTTAAACAGCACATCCTGATATCATACACTGTTTAACTACAACTTTAAACACTAAATTTCTGGTCACATATGTCAGAATCTGTGAAATTACTGTACTTCAGCTGGGCCATGTTTAGTGTTAGCATGCAAAACTTCAGCCATTCAGAAACTAGTAGATATTTTAAAAGGCTTCTCCAAATACTGCATCAGCAGAAGCAATATATTCTTGCAGCAAACTGGAATTTCTGGGCACATAAAGAGAAGTTTCTTTCAAATAGGAAAGGTCTGGGAAAATATTTTGAGAAATACCAAGAGAAAGTACAAAAAACTTGCTGTATGCTTTGCTGCAGTTTCCAGTGAAACTCTGGTTTCAGTTTGCCTGCCAACAACATGGTCAATAGTAAACAATAAACACCAAGTTTAGTGAAACCTTTGGTTTACTCTGATATGAGCATCAATGTACCTTCAGCTCTGAATATGTTATAACAAGGCCTGACTGACTATGACAATTACCAGCATACATTGCCAGTTTTCATCCGTATCATTCATAAATATAAGGGTAATGGAGAACATAATTTCAGCCACATTAACCTGCTTTGCTAGTGCCTCTCCAGTTCTCCTTTTCCAAACTAGAAAATACAGTTACTAAAACCACATTTCAACAGCACTTGTAAATTTTCTGTTCTCCAGTACGTACTTTATAGCTATACAAGAATTATCAACAGTGAAGTATTCAAGATAAAAAAAGAGAAGATTATTCCAAGCACAAAAATATTCAGTTCAGCAAATCCTATTCAATCAAGCCCAAATACTTTCTAATTGGTTTTTAAACTATCAACTACAACAGGTAAAATGTAAATTCTGGATTTTAAATGGCTAATAATTTAAAAAACAGCTGAATATGAAATACTTTAAGCATACTGGAAGTGTATTTATTGGCTTACTGCTCCTCCTAGTTTAGTACTGCTGGCTGAATAAAGGGAATATGGACAATGTTTAGGCATCAACAAATTTAGCTGAACATTTTTAAAAGCTGGTGGGAGATATTTTTTCCAGATCTTCCATTCTTGTACAGTGGATATGAGGCAACTCAGCAGCTTAAACAGTAAGAGGAAACCAAAGTAAGCACAAATGGTGTGATAGGTGAATATCTTCGTGGTGATTTCTACCATTTTAACTTGGAGTTCTGAAGAAATTTAATGTTGATATGCCTAAGCTCTTGTCCAACAAAACATCCATTCTGGTTTTTTTACTGTCTGAAGTAATATATTAACAAGATGACACATCTGTATTTCATCGTGTGAGAATGGCAATGACAGATTAGAGAAGGTTACTTAGGCTACAAATACATTAGGTTAAACAGAAAAGTTATACAACATAAAGGTAACAAAAATATAGTAACTTCAGCAAAGGTCACTTATGCCTTAAAAATCTACCAGGGATTTTTTACCATAACAAAAGAAGTAAAAGAGAAAGGAAAACTTTATATTATCTATTTAATATCATACAATCATTGAATGGCTTTGGTTGGAAGAGACCTTAAAGATCATCTTCTTCCAACCCCTCCTGCCATAGGCAGTGGAAAGGACACCTTCCACTATACCAGGTTGCTCAAAGTCTCATCAAGACTGGCCTTGAACACTTCTGGGGATGAGGCATCCACAACTTCTCTGGGCAACTTGTTCCAGTGTCTTACCACCCTCACAGTAAAAATGTCTTCCTAATATCTAACCTAAATCTACCTTCTTTCTGTTTAAAGCCATTCTCCCTTGTTGTGTCACTACATGCCCCTGTAAAAAGTCTCTCTGCGGATTTCTTGTAAACCCATTTCAGTTACTGGAAGGCTGCTCTAAGGTTTCCCCTGAGCCTTTTCTTCTCCAGGATGAACAACCCCAATTATCTTAGTCTTGTCTTCAGGGTGCTCCAGCCCTTTGAGCATCTTCGTGACCTCCTCTGAACTCATTCCAACAGGTCCACATTCCTCTTGTGTTGCGGTTCCCAGAGCTGAACACAGTACTGCAGATGGGGTCTCACGAGAGCGGAGTAGAGGCAGAGAATCACCCCTCCTCCACCTGCTGGCCATGCTCCTTTTGATGCAACCCGGCATACAATCAGGTTCCTGGGCTGCAAGTTCACATTGCTGAGTCATGTTGAGCTTCTAGATGCAGTTTTGTAGACTAGGAATTATTAGTGTAGCTTTTTTCTGAATCCTCTGAGGTAAAAGTTGCTCAGTTCTGGCATTGGTGGGTATTTTGTCAGGACTGCTGGTGACCCAATACAGAAATTAATGATTTTTTTACCTAAAAAAGTATGAACAAGGACTATAAGAACATCATTGTGGCGAAGTTTATAGTGTTTTTCTTTAACTATGTTACGTTCAGCACTTGTAAAATAGAAGATTAATGTGCAAGCACAAATATTCTTATTTGTATTTTTTAGATTCACTTCTACTTTTCTGTAGAATTAACAGTCTTTTCTCACTTTAGAAACATCTTACCAAAAGGTTTTGATTAATTTTGTCAGACATCCAACTATGTTTATAAATATTTAAACAGTTACTGACTAGCTTTTAAATTCCTGGAATCAGAGCTATTTATTTTAAAGGCTTTGTAAACTATGTAATCTATGTGTGTATCACTCCTTGCAACTTGTTTGGTGTATACAGCTTCAGAACAATACTTCGTTTTTTAAGATAGATCTCTTTCAAAAAGATATTTGATTCTTATTAGGAACTATGGAGTTACTCAATTCCAAAACTTGATAAGTTCGCAACTTTTTTTCAAACAGCACTATGAAAGTTGTGCATGTTTCAATTACCATAAGCCCTGTGGCAGAGCTCTGAAAGATGTTTATAAAGTCTATTAAGATGTCACAATATTTTTTAGCTCTATGAAGCTCAGATGTCCATTACCAAAATATTAGTTGACTAACCATATACAACAACAGGAAATATTTCTTGTGGAATGCAGGTGCCTGTGATTAAAAAAAAAGCCCATATTGCTAGATGTACATCAAATCAAGGTAAATCAGCCTCAGCCAGAGATTAATTTACTCTAATTATCTTGGCACTTACTTCAGATGTTGCAGATAAGCCAAAATGAGTTACAGATGTAAAAGCTGTAGAAGAGATAACAGAAAGACACTGTAGGAGTGGCTGAAAGCACGGATTACAACAGCGATTGTCCATAACCCAGAAAAAGTGGCCCATCAGAAGAAAATTACATTTTCATTCTCTCCCAGGTTCCTGATAGAATTCTGATTCTCCTGTTCTCTGAGCTAGGACTGTCAGAACAAACTCCTCTCCTCCACAATATAAGAATAGTTTTATATTGTAGGAGATATTAGGTTCATTTTTCAAGTGCCTAACTTGCAATCACAGCTCAAACACTTTGTCTAGTTTACAACTGTATTTGTAAGACCCATGCTCAGCCTGGCTAATGTGTCAATCATCGTGACAACTGGAAAAAAATGAGAACATTTAAGGATCAACAATCTTTTTGGATGCTGAAGTTGTCAGGCTCTTTCAACCAGGATATTTCTAGCTTTACTGTGATGAATAATTTAGTTGTTCCTCAGTAAGGCTTTGGCATGTTGTGCGGTAACTGGTGATCAGATTTATTGCTAAGGTATTCCCATCCTGTGTTTCAAGGAGAGGATAAGCACTATTTAGTACAGCTATGGTATACAAAAACTTTCAGACTATTGCAGATTACTGAACAGTCTTCAGATACAGAGGCCCAGTAAGACCAGTCTTAACACAGCTGGTCTTGCTGCAGATAGCAAAGGAGGCAGTTCTCATACACAAGACAATGGGTTGTGGACAAAAATCTCAACTAAAACAATAAGATAAGCAGTTACATGATTTTTCTAAGTGCCTATGCTGAGATGGAATTTCACATCTGTCCTGGATTCAGCAGCAGCAGTCATTTTTCTAGTTCTTAATAGCTGGTGCAGTGCTCTGGTTTTGACTTTCAGCCTGGGAACCATGGTGATAACACTGATGTTTTCAGTTACTGCTTGGTAATGTTTAGTCTGATCAAGGACTTTCTGAGTCTCATGCTCTGCCAGGGAGGAGGGGAAGCAGGGAGGAAGCAGAGACAGGACACCTGACCCAAACTGACCAAAGAGGTATTCCATACCAGAGCATGTCATGCCCAGGGTGTAAAAACAGAGGGCAGGGACTCAGAAATGTTGGGTTCACTGCTGGGCTGGGCTTGGTATCAGATGGTGAGCGGTTGTATTCTCTTCCCTTGTATTTCCCTTGTCATTATTATTATTGGTGGTAGCAGTAGTGGGTTTGTGTTATACTTTAGTTACTGGACTGTTCTTATCTCAACCTGTGGGAGTTTCATACTTTCAATTCTCCTCCCCTTCCCCCCAGGAGCAGAGGGAAGAAAGAGGAGGGATGGGGTGAATAAACTGAGTGAGAGGCTTAAATCATGACAACAACTTTTTGAGCAGGTGTAGCCCATCTATCTGACAAGTTAAAAAGTAAGTTAAAAAGTATGTTTGAATAAAGAATATTCATCTGTTCATATATAGTATAGATTATATATATGCATGTATATCAAACATTTGACATTTAATTTCTTTCTACCATCTGAAAACAATATTGGTTTATTCTCCTGGTTTTGTAATACAGGTATGTTGTGTAAATGGAAAGCTGCCCTATTTCTATTAAAGATTCAAAGTATTCAATGAGCAGAGGAACTGCAGGAATATAGCTCAATTTAAGATCCGTAATTTGTGTAAATAAATGTCTAATATTAAAGAATCACCACAATTGGAAATTAACAATGTTCAATTTTTCATGATACTTATCAAAGAAAAAAAGAGTTTGTGCTCATTAAAAATATTCTAAAAATAACAAGGTTCAGTTTCTCCTATGGGGTCATATGAATTTTTTATCTATCATTTTAAGTTAGGATAGTGCCATATACATGGTTTTTTGTGCATACATGAACTGAATTTAAACTTTACTGTTAAATTATTAACCACAGTTTTAGTATGCTCTTAGGTGAGCAAATTAAGAAATCTTGGACTGTAGGAGATGTAGAAAGTGCCTGTATCAAGGGAACTGGTGATAAAATTGCCTGGCATTATCTAGGAGTAGGCACTTCAGATATCTTTGCAACAAGAAAAAAATGTGATGCCTGATTCTAACCGTAGCTTTTGGGGGCTTTTGGTCAGTTCACTGACTGAATGATTAATGCTGGTACATTGCAGCAAGCAATGATATTCCTCATGATAGACTTCCATCAAAACTAAGTGGGTTGCACAATAAACAGGAACTGCTGTGAGATTAAAGTCTATATCACTTAGGTATCTAAATATCAGACTGTCCTTAAATATCAGTTTCCCATGGTGAGATTCTGGTGGAGTTTTAGACAAATAACTTTTTACGTCTACATTTGAGCTGTTTCCTTTAGGCTGTCCTTACAATCAATGGAGAGGACTAAGTGTTCTTAAGGGCAGTTCAGCTGTCCTATTTTAAATGCTTATCTAAGCGTCTCTGGAGATGTCTATTTTCTTCCACTGACGATAGAGTGACTGCATCAGGACTAGACATCATACTTATAAGTAAAAAAGTTGAAGCAGAGGTATCCATCCTCAGTGATGAAGGTAAACTTATACTGAGTCTTGACCCCATTAGCAGACTTATTATTCTTTGGCCACAGAATGTTGTTGTCTCCAGTTCCTGGGTAAGTAAGTGTTTTTCCTTTATGAGTGTTTGATCACCTGCCTATAGCAAATTTTGCGCAGGATTATAAAAAGTTTTGTTTAAATCATCTGCCATGTCCCTCCTGTAAAAGAGGCTGCATGATATTCTCAGTGTGTACATCTTTTTCTCTTTTTTTCCATCAAACCTGGATGATTGTGTCTTCACTCTCTGAAGTTCAGATGAAGTCAGTATCTGTATTTAAATCCATATCAATGAAAAAAGAAGAAAAGGTCAGTGGTTCACAACTGCAAATGTAAGGTGGGGTATTTATTCTCCCTTAACAATGGATTTCTTACTCTTTGCTTGAAAGATCCTTAATTTGTGCCAAATGTTGTGGCCTCTATTCACACAACTTGAAATTAACATGAAAAGCAAGGAATATGTTTTTTTTTTAAAAGTAGGCATTTGAAGTCATTTGAAAGTTGCTGTATGAAGCCAAGACTTTATGCCCTCTAGAGTGAACCATTGGAAACATTTTTAAATAAGGATACCTGCCACGATCATGCGAGTTAGTAATGCTAGCAACAAAGTCAAAATATATAAGAATAATAAAAATACTAAAGAATATTATTTAAGCCATTGTATTCTAGAAGAAACTTTGTCTAATCTTTCTACTTCACCTAATAAAGCATTTAATATTGACAATACTTGCTAAAATAATTAGCTTTATTTGTCTACCATTAAGTTCAGAGGTAGGAAAACATCAATAATAACATTATTTGTAGAAAATTAAATAGGCAGGTTAATTATACAGCTCTGCTTAACAAAAACCTAACTCTGTTGCCCTATTGCCTTGATCATTGACATAATATAGTATGGTATAATAATTACAGTTTTTAAGGGGAAATAACCAGTGTGTTTGTCTCACCATCCTTATTATTTAAATTGTCATATATTATATAATTATCTTCAATGTAACCATCTTATCTCATGGAAGATCTGTGGGAAGGGAAAATAACTTAAATCTAATGACTTTTCTGGCACAATCGGTCCTTCATTCTGTACCCTTTTATGTGAATGAGAATACTGATACTGATTTGAAAGGGGGAGACTGGAAATGCATAAGTAACACTGCTCCACATCACCCAGATACTACAGAGTAAGTACCTTTCCAGCCATCTGATATCCAGATTCTATTCCCAGAAACATATCTGGATCTCTGCTAAACATCTAACTTATCTTGCCAATCTCTACTCGGGCTTTTTCAGAGGACCAGGTTATTTTCTTTTTCTTTCTTCTAGTTCTTCAAACTTATTCCCTCCTCCCACAGCTTTGCACTTCTCTGTCCCAATTCTCTTTGTAGGTGCAATTTCATAGGCAAATGTCACCATGTCACAAGACTCTCTTTGCCCTCCAGCACAGCTACTAATTGAAACTTATTATGCTGGCAAATTTCACTACAAAGTCACTTGTGCTGTGAACCCAATAACAAGATCAGAGAGCAGAGGGAAGGAAGAATCTTTGTGAGAAGGAGAGAAGCTAGCATGGGAGTGGGAGAAGAATCCAGAAAGCTGGAAGCCCTCCAGGTCTTATATCTCTGGAATGATGCTTGCTTATTTGATAGCCTGCCGTGGGCTCCTGCAAATAAGTTAAGCCATGACATACGCAGCTGAGAAGAAAGGATGGGTGGCAGTTGCTCCTTCTGCCAGCCAGAGAATTTCATGGCAGACGGGACTATTGTCATTTGCATAGCATGGTCCTTTGTGTGACATAGGACCCCTAGGTTTTAGATTTGTAAGAGTTCCCACTTTTGACTTAAAATCAAGAATTTATCACAGCCCTATCCAAGCTGCTCTAGGAGAGCCAGTGGCTTTTCCAGGCAGCCACACAAATGATCATACTGTCTATTAGATCCGCTGTATCTGAGAGAAGAAACAGCAGCTCAGGAGTAATGCCAGAAACAAAGGAGGATACCAGTATCTTTTTCAGCAGCTTCCCCCATTTTACTGAAAAAGAGCCTTCCCTCAGTCCCAGGCACCTGCCACCATTCACAAGCCCTTCCGTCAGCACCCTAAGAATTCATCCTGTTCCCTGTAATAAGCCGAAAAGAGTTGCACAGGCTATGCCTTTTCTCAGGTTTCCTTGAGAGAAGATATGTTGCCTTATCACCTGATGTTTATGATTTTGTGTAACTGAACTGAAAATATGCAAATTATCTTATTAGCTAATGCCAAATATGGAACTACAAAAAGCTCAACAAATAATTCATCTACTCCTGGCCACAGATTTGGCAAGACTGTAAATTATTTCACTCTGGGGCTATATAGACATAAGGAAAAGTACTGTAGTGAAGTCTGAGTCATTCTCCAACACAGAGAAATGAATGTGCATCTACTTTGGGAAAACACAGATGACTGAGGACAAATGATGGATTGATTAAAAAGCATATGTTTCTGATGAAATCTGTAATATAATGTCATAAGTAAGTTTTACTACAGTCGGTGACTAATTGAAGCCCCTTCAGTACATAAATATCTGCGTCATGTGTGAACCAGAAGACCTATATTTGTCTGTCTTCTAACCTTGAAATTAAGTTGGCATCAAGCTGGATCATGGGCAGTGATTAGCCACAATGTGAATAAGCTTGCAGCAATGTTTCTGATTGAAGATAGATTCTCAAATCCATCCAAAAGCCACATACAGTGATGTCACCTTGAACACTGACAGGGTGAGTTTTTGTTGAGTCTTTCACATTTGAAGTTGAGGGTTGGAAGTCCCGTATTCTGGATGCACCCAAGGAACAGAAGATTGTTTAAGTGAAAGCAGCAGGAGAGGATGAAAGAGTCTGACTGAGCAGAGTATTCCACATGTCAGTAAAAGGGAGCTGGTGCAGCCTGAAATAAGGAATTTCAGAGCCCTCTCTAGCATGATGCACCCCACTCCACAGGTTTACAGAAGGACACCTGATAACAATACTTAGGAAAATATCCCTTGGCAGGATATGAAACATGAAATATGACGGTCTTTACAGCACTCTTTTGCATTTTGAGGCCCTAGTTTATACTGGAGGATGAAGGGGGCTATTGCCTGCTTGGTAGCGCAATCAGTAGCCTACAAGCATTCAATATTAAAGCTGTACGTACAGGAATGAGATGAACTTGCAGATTTGTTTTTCAATGCAACAATGACTTAAACAGCTGCTACAAAATCCGATTGAGAATTGCAACTGTTGTGTTCAGGATGTTGTAATCGGTTCCTTTTTCCAAAACTTTTTCTGAGTACTGCCTGACAGCAACAGGGCTATGTGGCAGACCCTCAAAGAAGAGGTGATTGCTGTATTTTGTGGCATGAGAACCACAAGAATGCGAAAAATGACAATTGGGAGTCTTTCATGTTTGTGCTCTTATGGATTCTGTGAAGTTAATGGTACTACTTGGAGTGTAAGATTAGTGAAAGCTCCCTTAAGATAGCACATTAATGTAATGGATTGTTTTCCATGTCTGTTTAATTTTAGCAAATTGTTCGGTTGCCTCAATATTGTAAGTTTAAGGAAATCCAGCTGTCAATTCCTATTAGACTGGCCTTAGTTTTATATTGTTAATTCAGTTGTCTTTCACACTCTAGCTGCTAAACCTAAAGAACTCTTTACAAAGGCAGATTTATGATGGATGCCATCTGGCCTGATAGAAGGAAACAGATATTGATTTTTAATATTTTCTCCAAACTTGTTTACTCTAGGATAATACAGCAGCTGTGTGGCGGCTTGTCTCAGAGTGGAAAGGATTATTACCAGTGCCTTTTGATGAGATAAATTACCTAGAATGACTTGAATGGCTAAAGGGTATACTTTGATGTTATGTCGCTTCATTTACCCTTATGACTAAATGATTATTGATTTTATATTTTTAAGCTCTTGAAACGTGAAAATAAGTTGGTAGAGAAGCCTAGCTGTGTTAGTTTTATTAATTTATTTCTGCAGGGCATAATTCACTTTGGACCAGGTTGTGAAGGTTTTGGGTTCATGACCGACTCCAGATACAGTTGCAAAGAAATGGCTTATTTATATAGTCATTGCAAGTAGTTCCAAAATCAATACAGTCTGGGATTGGATGATTAAACTTAGTCCCTTTGTGGGATTCATTCCTGTAGCTACCTCTGAAATGATCTTGACTGAAGCAGATTCATGTGATCCAGTCTACAAATAGCAAGTTTGTTCAAGTTGAAATACTATTTTTTGCTCATCATTTTTTTATCTACTGTGTTCACTCAGTGACATTTTAACAACCAGAAAAAAAGCAGTTGATTGACTACTTCAATGAAATCACTAATCTGCATTCAAAGAGTTGCCTCCAAAGACTACTTAGATTTTCCATGGATAGATTTAACTACTGCTTTGATCAGTTAGTCCCAGTATGCAGTGGATTTAGGTCTCTGTACTTATGTAGGCAGCAGGAATCCAAGGTGTAAACTAAACCTTTAAATAGTCTTCACAGTTCAAAACAGCTATTTGCCTTCTGTGTACAGCAGACACCTACATATTTCTGTGAATTATTGCCTTTTCTATCATCATTTAACATGTTGGTGCTATTTAATGTTTGTCTGAAATGTGACTCTGTTGTCAGTCTATTGAAGTATTCAGTAGACACTGGAGCAAGTGCAGAAATGTGCTTGGAAAAAAAAATTCTCTCTCTCCAGTTTCCCACAGTGACTATTTATATATGAACTTTGCTTGGTGCCTTTTTATACCTAAAACAGCAATACTTTTAATCTTAATTTCTTCTGGAAAGGTTCAGCAACCAAAATGCTGCATTATCTTATTTAGTCTCAAAAGTTGTGATTCAAAATCCTGACATTTCATTTATATAGACCGTGAGCAAATTATAAATAGTATTGCTAAGAGTATTTCAGATGTCTAAAAGGAACTGAAGGCTATAAGCTTTAACAGAAGCTATGACTCTAACAAAGTTTATTACTTGGAAGAGTTAGCAGTGCATGAACCTGTACAGGACTGTCTAAACTAAAGAATAATATTTCATTATTTAAGCGTACATATCTATCCATCTTCTGTACAGGCTATTAACCGTATGCTTGTCTCTTGTTCAGATGTAACTAAATGTGTTGTGTGGGTTTTTTGAAAAATACACATTTCACCTGAAACTATGTGTTTCTAAAACAGAGAAATCTTTTTAAATGTAAGGTTTATATAGATAATATTTTTCACTTTATATCTGTATGTGTGTGTATTGTCAGTAAGGAATATTATTCCCCCAAAGAATCTTCTATAGCTATAAACCTTGGCAGCATATTTTACAGAGTCAAAAAAGGTGTAAAACACTTTTCCTTACTTTAGCCACACAATATGTATAATTAATGTGTAGTAAATTATATGGCCCAGTTTAAGGCTTGTTTAAATGCATAGAATTTGAAGTCTAATGCAGGAATAAAATAACTTTTGGATCAGTGTAATGTAATATGTTGATCCATTTTACAGGGTGGTGGTGATTATTTAATTAATCACCTTTTGACAATTATTCACACTGGTCCAAATCAAGGTCTCCATTAAAACCGAAGAATAGCTTCATTACAAATGACCCATAAAAGTGTCAAGTGCTGGCAGTGAAGACAAGTAATTTCCTTTCCCTTTAAAACCATTAGATCAAATGATGGGGGTGGGGAAGGTGATGAAGTGCGTAATAGTGTGATTACAAAGAAAAGCTTAAACAGTAAATTTGACAGCCATGTTAGAGTGGATAGAAGATAAGGGTTATAAACTGTTGGTTCTATAGCTCCAAAATCTTTTAATTTTTTTAGAACACAAGAATGAATGGATTATGGTTTTAAGAATTTTTTTATCCTCTTTTGGTGTTTACTTATAAACTGAGATTTGAAAATTTTCTAATTCAAAGCCATGGAGATATAAAATAAACACTGTATTGCCTTCTAAATGTTGCTTAGAATAGTAGTTAATTGAGACAAAATTGTTTTACTGCTATGCAGCTATTTTCAAAGCCTGCTTATCAATAGGATCTTTTCTACTGATGAGAATAGCAGCAGGGCCTTTATGTCAGTGTCGTTATAGTGAGCAATTTCTTTTACGTCTGGAAAGTACCAAGAACTACCAATTGATTTTCTGAACATTTAAAACTGCATTCATCTTTGATTAAAGGTAAATGTTCTACCTTCTGCTGAAAGTCCTTGTTCTTGCCTTGCCAAAACATGTGAAATGGTTTCAATTCTCAACTTCAAGACCACTAAATTTTCTCTACAAACACATTATTTTTTGCACCTTTCCAATAAAAATATAATTCTTTCTGTTCAATATTAAAACCTGCCAAATATTCACAGGCTGAAATTATACAGGAATATTGCTTCAGAAAATATAACAACAATAATAAACATTCAGAGGGGCTGAACTGAAAAAAAGCATTATTCATAAATGTGTGCTCTGATTTTTGACCACACATTTAATAGCTATTGTAGACTTTGTTGTCATTTTGTTTGGTTGTGCTACTTAAGATTGTGGAATACAGCTTTGCAAAAGAATTCCATGTAGTGACCTTACCTCTACACACTGGCTTCAATTTGTAAGACCTAACAGGTGGTGGTTATTAGCTCAGCTATCATCACAAAGAGATGTTAAAATAATACTTTCACTTGAAGGTTCTGGGTAATCTTGCTAGCATAGATTCCACTTACTACAGAAGATGAATATATATTTACTAGTTTTTCAAAAGCGCAGCAAATATTGACCAGTCCCAGAGACATATTTGTTAAATCTACTTGTCATTCTTTCTTTGATCTTCATTTGTTTTAAAACCTTGCACCTAAGGTTGGACTAGTTATTGTAAAAATCCCAAAAGTTCAAGTACTGCTTCTAAAAACTAATGGCTATTGACTTTCATTAGGATTTCTGTGATGTTATCTAACCCTGTAAAGACATTTGCGGTATGCAGTTTACATTGTATCTAGTGATTGTATAATCATTATTGATTTTCCTTGTGTGTAGTACCTATGTCAAACAACCTAATATATTTAAATGGTGATTATTTCACCAATATATCTATTATTAGATAAGATCAAAGCCAGTTAAATGTGTAGCAGGTAGTATGATAAGATGATATAATGTGTTTTTGTGCCAAGTACCTATGCCCTTTTGTGCATAAAACTGCAATTCATAGTCTTTAATGATTAACTCTCTGAAGCATGTTGTGATTTCTCTCCTGTCATAGAATAAAGTACAACAGATGGAATAAAGGAAACCCATTTTCTAAGCAAAAGGCATAGGAGTTGTGTAAATATAATACAATTAGATTAATTGCTTTTCAAAAAACGTGGGAAATGACTCTATATATTCCATTCATTTATTGTTTTCCTACCAGTACTTCTGAAGAAAACTAGAAATATATTTACAAAGCTGCATGATTTCCCAAAGGATATAATTGCTGTTAATCCCATGGGTATGGATTAACAGAATAACTCGGCCCATAACAGCAAGTGATTTCTCAGGCTAATCTCATGAACAGAATGGTTATTGTATTTTATTAGTGATCAAACAGTATTCTACTTAGACTGTAGTAGAGAAGCAGCACATCTAATGCATTCATTAAGTGAATATCAAAGAATGCTGTACTTTACTTGTGGAGTTTCTCTGCATTTATTAATGTAATTTTATTAAAATAATTTTCTGTTCAGTAATTAAAAGCTGCGCTATACATTTAATGCAATTTTTAAAAAAATATGTAAATATACCTACAGTATTGAAGTGAAAGCACAAACCCAGGTTTTTCGTTCTTTCTTGTTACGGTTACAATGCTTATGAATTTCTGTGTTGCTCCAAAAGCAGATGCTGCATTTGAAAATATAACAGCTGTACATACAACATGTACACTTGAATGTGTGTATTTTTTTTTTTAGCAAAACTGAAAGCCTTATTGCAAACTTTAACTAGTTCTGAAAGATGGAACAGTAGGCTTGCATGAATTTTCTGTGGCTCTCTTTCCTGTTTTGAAATGATTCCTGTGCAAGTACTAAGCCTCAAATTTGAGTTACTGCTTACAACTCACTGTACTGTGCATATGTACCAGTTCTGTTAGCATTAGTTTGAGATCCTCTCTGACACTTTCCATTACACAGTATGGAGATGCATTCTTTGGCCACCCTTTAGTTGCTACTTATAGTCTCAAAACTACTCTTTGATTTCACTCTTTAGTGTTCTACATCCAACTGTAAGAATGGAAACTATTATCATCCCTAACAATATCTTCCACCAGGAAGTGACAATCAAATGCTGGAGCAAATCATGTGGATGTTCCCTAGTTAATCTCTTGGAAAATCAGTCATACTGTTTAAACAATTGATATTATTCTGTGCCATAACCTGTATGAATCTGCTTGAATGCTGAGGTGTGTTTCAGAAACTGCTTTTCCAGTAAATCAGCACTGAAGGGGATCATTCTGGCGGCCAAGTACTAAAGGAGTAACTCCAGCAGAGAGTAGCGATGAGCAGTCAGAGCATTTATCCACTCACTGATACAGGTGGATTAAGGACAGGATGCTGGTTCCCAGTGGTCTGCTCTTTTTCAGCCAGTCCACAAGGATGAAGATGCCTACCTGGCAATGCCACCTCCTGGCTCCAGCTCAGAAGGGTAATCTAGTGCAAAGTATTCACGTGACACATCCCTTTGCTGTAATTTGCCACTGTGGCCCATTTTTTAATTTCTGTGATGGTCCAAGCTGGCATCCACCCTGTGTAAATATGAAAATCTTGATCTATCTCAGATAGAAGAGCAGTGGTTTTGGTTGGGAAATCTTTGACCAATGGTGAAGCTCCCTGGTTGATTCTCAGTTGTGAAATCTTAATGTCTTTTCCATTGGAACGTTTCCATTTGCAACTGAATGGTGGAGCTAAATGATAACATTTATTTTAATAATTTTCTCTAGATCTTGATCCTGCAAATCTTATCCAAGCAATATCAGGAATTTGAATAATTCTGTTGAGGCTGATACAATAGCAAGTATAGCTATAAAGCTGCTTGCTATGTAAGAGTGCTAAGAATAAATTTTAGACTGCAAAGATGATTTCTTCATGTTCCAGATTAACTAAAGATACCTTATTCAATACAAACAGTTGCAGTCCTAAAATAATTATTAACCTGACATTACAGTTGGCATAGCTGTTTCTGTGCAAACCATCCAGTTAGGCCCAGTTGCAGGACTGAAACTTGTGTAATTATCTCTGCTGTACATACAAATGCACCAGCTGAACCTTACACCGTCCCGTAATGTGTCAGAAAGGTAAACAGAAGTAGGAATCACTGATTTGAAGAAGAGAAAATTCCTAAATACAGCCAACTTCACAAAGAATGTCCCACTGGTAGTTTCATTCATGTACTCATGATTCAATTCCATTTTAATACTGTTCAGAACTATGAGACAATCTCACGGAAGAATAGGTGAGAAAAGTACAAGTGACTAATTCTGAGGCATTTCTTTCTCTGAAGAAAGTGCAAAAAATGATGTTTTAGTTTCCATTTAGAAGCTCTACTGTATAGGAGTATCCTCTTTACCCTCTGCTATATTACAAATTGAGTGGCAACAATTCATGCAAGACTGTGGTGAGCCTGTTGCAGTCATTGGAGGAAAATGAAGAAAAAAATGGTCTACAATAGTAATGTCTGAGTTGCAAATTCGTTCTACTACAAGTAGAGTGTGGGAGAGGGCAGAGTAAGGAGCCAGAAGCAATGCTATGAGCACGATTGCAGAGGGTATCCTAGTTGTCAAGTTATTCTCCTACATTTCTGAGTGTGATCATTTAACTAAAATGCTCATTTGTTTATTTTAATGTGGTCTTTTCCATGTGCAAGAAACAAAGCACCCAGACAGGAAAAAACTTGCTCTTTATGTAAATGCATATTTTAATAATGTTTGTAATGTAATTTTTTCAGCTGATACAGTTCTTTCTCAAACTTCAGACATATAAACAACCTAATGAGTCTGTATTTACTGCCTGAAGCTTTAAAAATATCTGTTAAACAAGTTCAAGCAACCCCCCCAAACCTTAAATCTTTTTATGCCAGATACTAAATCTCATGGCATAAGGATCCAGAGGCCAAAAGGGTATCATAGGGCAAATTGCAAACAGGGCCTCTAATTCCATTTGTCCTTGAATTTTATTGCACAATCTCTGTCTCTTTCCAAAAGGGTGCAAAATGGAAGCTGAAGGAGCATGTTGAGAGTAAGACTGTGCTATGTCTCTGCATCATGTAGACCTGCTACGCTGAGGAGCTCTGTAATGGCTAGTTACAGCAGCATAACTTTTGCACATCATAGCTTTCAGCTGCAGGAAAACAATTTCCCACTTCACCCTCCCCTTCAATTCATGTTGGTTTTCTTTCTTGCTAAGTCCATGCGTTCAGACTTTGAGCAGGACACAGAAGAGCTGAAAAGAATTTCCATTCATGCATTACCGCAGTGTTTAAGGACTTGTGCTTGGGAGAGATTCTAGGTGCCTTTAGGACCAGGACAAACTTACAGTAGGTTTTTTTTTAGGTAGGATGACCACGTATGCCATCTTCAGTATTTTCTTTTGTTCTACGTTTTAAGGACCATTGTCCATTCCCAGATGTGTGACAAAGCCTGGAAGACAGACACCCTGATGCTTGTGCTAGGCTATGTAAGCCTCTGGAAAAAAGTCACTTCCAGATGCATGATCCAATATTGAGGCATTCTGTCTTCCACTGTTAATTGCACTTTAGCCAAGAGCTTGCTCTGTATCCCAACTCTTTCTTCTTAGCAGACCATCTTAGTTTATATGTATTCTTGCCTCTCCCAGACCCATCTCTGCTATACAGGTGCTGAGTGCATCTCAAAATTTTGAGGAGGAAAAATCTCCACTCCAAGCAAAAAATAAGAAAATCACCACTGTTATTTTTTTATCCTATTTGACATTGGAAAAAAATGAAGACTTTTAAAGTATTCCATCCAATCCTGTGGGGTATTAAATAGAGAGAAAGTAGGAGGGATTGTTGGTTTTACCTTTAAGAAAACAAAAGGCTTATAGGAAATGCATTTCCCAGATTTCTCCCATGTGAGATCTATATGAAGTCTCCCCCATAGTGGGACATGGAGCAAGGACAGGGCTCTCCTGGGTTGCAAGGGGACTTCTTCAGAGCTGCTATTCCAGAGACAGCTCACAGCCCTATTTAGGCTTCATTAAGGACTGAGATGAGGGAAAGTACCCAGTCAACTGTAGATCCAAGCTGCCATCAGTGTACTGTACGCAAATTAAATCCATTTACTGTAAGCCCTTCTACAGGAGTTGCAGCTATGATTTTATTTAAAAAAAAAAAAAAAAAAAAAGTCTGTCTTTTTCATGTGCTAAACATGGAATGGAAGATGTTTTACTGAAACTGAATTGAAAAAAAAAAAAAACAAAAAAAAAAACCACAGTATTTTTCAGTTATAGTCATTACTTATACAATATGAATGATCAAAACTAAGTAGCAAACTTGCATCTCTCTTTTGAGATTTCTATACACAAAGAAATTGGGTTATCTACAAACACATTATAGTTTTGAAATATGCTTCTGTATTCTAAATACTAGAATAAAACCAATTTGGTTTGAATTGTACTGTTATAGGAGGGACAGAATCCTTTTATCAGAGGTTCCTTTTTTTTTTTTTCCTTTATATTTTCTGGTATCATTAAAGGTTTTCAAGCTTTGTTATTTGAGTAAGATAAATATTAAGGTAACTAGGAAAACCAGCATGTTTTAGAATTCTGCTTTTTGAGTGCTTTCCAAACAGACAAGGTAGTATCTGTATCCTAGAATTCACTCGATGTATGAAATATAATAGAAGGAAGCTATTTCAATCAGATTCCTTAAAAACTATTTGGCATAAAAATCCTGACACAGTGGAGATATTGTTTGTGGTACACCTCCAGGATCAAGATCAGTCTTTATGCCAAAGCATCACATTGTAGGAGAATCTTGGTTTCGCAGAATAGAATAAAGCATATTTAAGTAAACCCTAAATGCTAAGCAAAACTATTTCACCCCCAGGTTTGTGGAAATTCTACCTCTGTTTGTCCTTGTTTGGTGAACAGGTGGCTTAAATAGCAAAGTGAGATGAATACCATATGTCAATTGAAACATGAAGTCGATATTTGAAAGTTCCTGGTGGAAGCTTACTAAGCAAAAATGACCAAATTTCAAAACCTTGAAGTCCCAGTTTACAAGTCTGGACTTCACTAGTGTGAACTCTTCTGAGCTGTACAAATGTTTTGGATGTGAAAAATGTGGACAGACATCTTGTGAAAATTGCTTGTTTCATTTCAGAATCTGTGTCCTTCAGACTTTTCTTATTTCCTTTCCTGAATCAGAGCCATGTGCATAAGGACATATGGCATTGTGCATTTGCTAATGGCCCCAGATCCTTCAGAGGGTGTGTCATAACCATGGTAACAAAAGTTTTAAAAACATAAAAAATTAGTTTCCAATATGTTCTGTCACCCCCATTGGATTACATTCAATTAGTATAGAACTTAAAAGTTTTACTTGAAAATACATTACTTTTTTGACTGTTGGGGAGTTAAGCATCTCTGAATTTTTATTTTTGCACATTTTCTGATGAGGCAGAAATCCCAGGAGTTTGATTTATAAAAATTATCCACTCAAATTATGAGAGTTCAGATTTACAGTGACCAATTCAAACCTTTGTAACCCTGTTCCCATCATCGATTTGACAATTACTTTTCTAAAAGCCATATTACATCATCATTAAATTAGGAGAAGAGCGCAGACCTTTTTAAAGAAATGCTTCTCTTTTGCTAAATTATTTTTGCTGATTTTTAAATATTCAGGGATTTCTTATGGGAATTTATGACTGAAGCTAGTGACTGTTCAGTTAACTCTAGTGAGTGTATAAAGTACCTTAGGTTATCAGAAAAGCTGAGTATTAAAAAAATTATGGATACCTCGTAGCTTAGCAGGACAGCTGGTTTTCTGTCTTGTTTTCATTATATTTTTGCTTTTTATTTCAAAAATAAAGGCAAACTTTGAGCCAAAAAGTTTTATTCCTTTCCTTTGAATTTCATGCTACTGAAAGGCTGTGCTTAGAGTTAGGCTCAGAGAATTTTATGTGGGCTAGGAACTTCACATTATTTTATATGCACTGTGTATTGTTCTGAAGAAATGACAGATTCTGAGTCTTGATCTTGTTGCTGGGTCTGCCAGAGCCTCTATTTCTTGAACAAACTGCTGTCTTGGTGGCCATAGTGGACAGACAAGTGAAAAAGTAATCAGATTCATGGCAAGCAGGATACTTATTTAAATGAAGTGTTTATCTTTACTTTTCTTCACTTAAGTGGTTTGTTTGGTTGGGGTTTTTTTTAACAACTGTGCTGAAAGGCATGACTGAAAGAGGATCACTTTGATGGTTGGTAAAAGGTCTATAAATTAATTGTCCAAGTGCCATTACATGATCTAGGCTTTAATCTAGTAAACGAAAGTCTATTAATAAACCACTTTTCATACTATATGAGCTGACCTGATAAAAATATTGCTGCATTTATTTTCCCCTTTTACTGACAGCCAATTTTGTAGCAAGCTAGCTGTATGCACCTAGTGAGATTTCAACAGATTGACAGCAAATTCTCTGCCTCTAGAGGCAGTAACCACTACTTCTATTAAGTTACTCAGTATTTCTTTACCTCACATTCTTTTCTATAAACTAAACCAGTATTTGTTATGGATAGAACTCTTTCATCCTTAAGATGCAAAAAAGACTTCTGCAGAAGTGGCAAATATAACTAGTCTGAATTTGCAAGTAGGTCAATGGGCCTGCTAGCATATGGACTTATTTACTCCATATCACATGATATGAGTTAGTAGAAGAATCATAGTCTACTATTCTTTTCTGCAAGTCTTTGATCAGCATGTTTTTCCACATTTACTGCTTTATTTTATAAATGATATTTGGAAGGAAAAGTTTCCAAACATTTCACATATTTAAGATGTTACTGATTTCAGTAGGTACTTAGTACAGTGTACTTCTTTGTATCTTCCATTCTAATTTTTACATGCCCTTTAGAGTCAAGAGAGCTCAGGATGCTAAGTACAAACCTAAAAGCTGAAGAAAAGCACAATCAACTGTGACATCATTAATTTAAGTCATCTTCCCAGACTGGCAGAAAGGCAGCAATGCAAGTGTATCTAAATACAACCCATTTTGGATTATTGTCATCATCCTGCCCAGTTATCAGTTGCTGTGTGAATGCAGAAGTGTGTGAGTCTTCCATTGCTTTCACATCATATCTGACATCCCTGTGTAGGGCATCCATTTAGTCTCTGGACTCTGTGTTTAGGCACATGAGTAATTTTCAGGAACCAAAGACACAGAGAATACTCCAGGACAGCATTATGCTGTCCTTTGTCTGCTTGCAATCTCCAGGTCTCATCGCAGCACCATTTCCATCAGTTAGGGTGATTTAATGGACAAAATGAATGTTTGAGACACTATCTTGATTCATTCTAGAAGCAGGATTCACCACCACCTCCCTCCTTAGCTAATTTATTTTTGATGTCTTAATATAACTTTTTACCTAAATACCCAAAATCATGTTCATGTGAGTCTTCCAGGAGATGGAAATGTTAGCTTCCTTTATCAGTACTTTGTAACTAGGCACAAATGAAAAATCTGATGGGAGTCATTGCACCTGAAGGATTCTTTAAATTAAAGCACAGTCCCCTTGTGCTATTACCCAGATACACAGTGCTATGATGAGGAAACATTTTCTGCTGGAATATTTATTACCTGTGTATTCCACAGCATCTGTTAAAGCTAGTCATTTTTAAATCATTAATTCTAAAAACTATGCAAGGTTTTAGAAGAAATAACGAAAGACTCTTTAGATTATTAAGACTATTTTTCAGTAACTCCAGAAATTTGGGAAAGTCTCCCAAAATGAAGTAAATCTATTATTGTGTCCATATTTTAGAAAAAATAATGGCAAGACCATAGCAATTACAGGCCTTCTAAACTGACCACAGATTAATCAAGTACCCAGCATGACATGAGATTAAAAAAGAATTAAGAAGAGTAATATAACTGATCCTACTGAACATGAACTTACAGAAACTTTCTTCATACATTTTTCCATCATGCATTTTTAAAAAAATAAAAAAAAAAAATACAAAAAAAAACAAAAGAGAGGTTTTAAATTTGGGGAGAGGAGGACAGGGAAGGGGGGGAGGAGGAGAGAGAGGGGTAGCTGATCAGAAACTGCATAATCTAATGAAGAAATGAAATTGATACTGAAGCATAAGTAATATTCATTAAATGAATGAAAAAGCTTTCTAACTGTTCAGTAAAAATATGAAACAGGAAAGACTATTGATCAGTTCTTGTCCCTTCTTACTTAATCTTTCTATCTATAATCTGAAAATAGTATTGATAAAATCAGTGATTACTAAAAGATAGGGAAAGGGTGATCTATAAAGAAGATGGTTCTCTGACTAATGGGCATGTTGATAAACGTGAAATACTGGGGGAAAAACCATTTTTTGTGAAAGGTAGTCACAACTCGCAAAGCTACGGAACTTTTTTGAGGGAGTCAAAGCCTATATAGAGAAATATTTAATTGATCTAACCTTCTTAAATATCCAAAAGATGTTCAAAAAAACTCATTTTCAAAGGTGTTTTAAGGGAAGGTTCTTGAATAAACATTTTTTTAACAGATGGTAAGAGTAAATGTTCAGTGTTCATAAAAAGAATCAAAATCATTCAAGGAGTTTCAAAGGGATCTGCGTTAAACAATCATCTGAAAAGGACCTACTATTTAGGCAATAAGTTTGATGTGATGGTATTAAGGTGTTTAGAATAGTAAAGACAACTATACAAAAGATATAACTGAAAGATCTGTTGGTAGAATGGCAAACTCTGGATACTAAATATGTATTTGGAAATAAAAAACAGGCAATTTAATTAAAAGAAAATCCATCAGTAGCAGTTAACTGTCAGGACAGTACTTAGAAAATTCTCATGTCATGGTACTGTTGGGGACTGGGAGAATACTCTCATAAAAAGTACTGCTACTGGACTCTACTATATTCCTTTAAGCATGTATTATTTACCACCAAAGCTGTTTTAGGCTTTTGTACTAAGCCAGGAGAGAGCTCAAATGCAGTTCAGCAGTTTGACAATATATATAGATGTTTACTGGATCTGAGGAATTTACGGGTAAAAACACATCTAATGAGATTTTCCCTGGGAAAATCACCTTTGGGTCATCATGTCACCCCTGCCAAGAAGATAAGCACTGCTGTCAAAGAAAGAATATTTGGCTAAATGGCATGGTTATATGGCTGTAGGTGAGAAGGCAAAATAGCTTCCTTTGTAAACCAGGCATAAGAAAGCACCCATTTCTGTATGGTAGAATATAAAGTGTAAATGGTTATGTTAAAATATAAGTGTAAAGGCGCAAATAGATAGTCATTTCCCTGCTAGCAAAGCAGTAGCTTGGAAAAGACCAAGTACCATATAAGCAACTGAACATGACCCTCTGCAATGCTTCTGTAGCCAAAGAAAGAGGATTTTTTCTGTATCACAGTCCTTTTTACCTATTCCTAAAAGACTGGTCAAATTGACCTAAATGACACTGAGTCATCTGAATGCCATTTCAGATAACAAGATTTATTATTGAAGAGGATACATATTTTCACTGAAGAAAATTTAAACTCACTAAGACCAATCAATAAATGAACTGAATTCAGGTCATTTATCATTTTGGTTAGATTTGGCTCAGTACCAGAAAGATTATGAGAATGACAATGTTACCTCTTCATATTGAGAAGAATCTAAATCTTTGCTACTTTCTCCCAACCATAGACCTAACTACAAATATGTGTCTGCAGAGCTCTGAAAGGGAAAGTGACAACCCTTAAGAAAATAATGTGCATGGTAAGTACAAGATTTCTAAGCACTTTTAGATTGGCAAAATTTAAAAGCTCACCTAGAACAAGTCTCTGCATTACACTTTAGTGACCTATTTCCACATGAAAAGGCACTTTTTAACCCCATATATTTCATATTTGTTAAAAAAAAAAAAGGTTGAAAAGAATTTTTCTCTTTCTCTTTAAGACACATAGATTTTAACAGCTTTCCTCAAGCTTTACGCAACCTTGTGAAAAATTATCTTCCAGACAGATCCTATTAGCAAGAAATTTCAACTAGAATTGAATGCATAAATGACACCAAAGCACCCAGTGACACCTACAGGGAAATGCTTTGTGACATTGAGTCTGCCACATATGTTCAGCATTTATGTTTTTTACACCATTTCAGCTGGAAGGGTTAAACATAAATTTACAGCTTTTTCTGCTAGATCTGCTAGTCCAAGAGCTAAGCTGGAATTTTGGAGACTTGTGGCATCTAAATGTTGCCACAAGTATTTTGAACAACATACTCTCTCAGTGAGTCAAACTAGAAAATTCCTGAGTACACCATGAAGGCTGAAGTTAAATATTACTTAACAGAGGTCTAAGGGGGGATAAAAAAGACAGTGTAATGCCAACCCCACTGCTATTAATATAGATCATATTATGAAAACTGGTATATTTTTCTGTGGCTGGACAGTAAAGCATAAAGACAACAGATCAAGACATTTCTCACTACATTCTAGGACTGCAAAATATCCTCAAAAAATCAAGTTAAAATGACGTGCATTTTGAAGTTACTGGTTCCTGAATGACAGCTGAAGCATTCATATTTATTTCTATACAACTTTCCTTTGCTTCTCCCTCCTTTACTTTCCTCTCCTTTTTTTCTTTCCATATCTCTAGAAATAAAAAAAAAATCTATTGTTTTACGAAAAGATTAATAGTAGAGTTTATTCAACAAGGTTATGGAATATAGATTTCCTTGGCTTACTCTTCATCCAGAGACACTAGAGAGGGATAAAACCTGCTGAAATATGTAACACTAGATTTTGTGAATACAAGGCCTCAAGAAGCTACAATATTGCTCACTCTAAGCTACTGCATTCTCATAAATCAGCCAGTGATCATTTGAAGGCTTGCTTTTGCATAATAACATTGCAAGAATGCTTACAAAGTAGTTTTATTGTGAGCATTAAAATTACTGTGTAATGAAACAATATATCAATATATAATTAAAAGGCTTTTCTTTGATAATATTCTTTATTTTAAAATAATTGAGCACATAATAACTATACAAAAATTCCTTTTAGGGATAAACTTTTTGAGTATTTACTTTTTTTTCCAGGAGGGTATTTGAGATATCCCTTGTTCATGTTTAATAAAGCTGCATAGTTACACACTAACAGACTATAAATGGTGGGTTATTTTGCAGGGAGCATAGTTCAGTATGTTGTTCAAATAACCTGAGTCACTAACTGGGCTTCATTAGGCTTCATCAAGCTTAGTATCCTTTGCTGCAATTGCTACCTAAAAAGATGTGATAATCTTTATCATGGTACAGAATGGTGAATGAGATGCACTGCTATGAATGGAGGAATCAAGAGCTGGAGTAAAGGTGCAAGACGCTGCTGGTGTTAAACTTTGTAATTCTGTTTGTCTGTAGCCCTTCTCCTGAAATACCAACTCCGGCATCTTCTAATCCAACAGAAGTAGTTCACCAACCTTTTCCTGTCAACATCAAGTCTTCCATGTTGTAAAAAAAATAAATCAGGGAGACTTTTCACTCCCATGCGTATTTCAAGTGTAGCACCCCTTCCTGCTACCTTTTTCAACCCTTTTGGTTTTGTCTGCCACTTCACAGTATTAGGATGCCCTGAGACAGTATCAATAGCTGGCCCAGAATTTCTGTGTCAATTTATTCCTGGTGAAAAAAAGGACCAAAAGGACCAAATACAGGACCCCCTGGCTCCACTCACCTGTTTTTTCAGGGAAAAGACTTGGCCAGGGAAAAATTCAACATCCCCACTAGCAGCTAGTGCTCACGATTGTTTTTCAGTCATACCTTGTATGAGCTGGGCAAGGTCTGAAGACAGCTAGATAGGAGAGGTTAACTACATGGGTACCCTGCCCTGCACCAGAGACTGGAAGATTCAATGAGATGAACACACTGTGGCAATGCTGCCCAATTTATTTGCAGCAATACAATTTTCATGTAATTTCTGCAGTGCAATTTCCATGTGAGTGCTTTATTTTCACCATGTTTGCTTCCAGTTTAGAGACAGGCCACATGGTAAAGTTCTACTGACTCCTGTTTTTGTCATTATAAACCCTTCTGCCATTACAGGGACCAGAGCAAACAAAGATTATAAAACCCCTTTTGCTATTTAAATGCTCTATTTCCAGCAAACTCCTAGCAATTTGTTATTTTGACCTTTGCACATATATTCTCAAACTGGAGATGGGAGGGGGCCAGCCTCATGCAGATATAGGGAAACAGAGCTATAAAGAGTCATGTGCAGAGAGGGAGCAGACTTAGGTGTTAATTCCCAGACATTCTGCTTTTTTCTATTTTTCTTTTTTTTTTTTTTCTTTAAGTAGAGAAATGTGTTTCTTTTAAAAAAATACATGATGTTGACTGTTAGGTGACAGCTGGATTCCAGTTTGAAGGGGAGCTAGGGATCTTGTCCTTAATCCTCTATTTTGTAGGGGTTTGTGTATAAATAAATGTACCTGGTACTATCACAAGCTTCCAGACCACATTTTGGAAAACACTGGACAATGAGGTCTCTTACAAACAAGAATGGAGTGAACAGAGGCTTGATCATAAGGGGAGTGAGATGAAGATGGGGTGCAGCCCAGCTCTGGCACCATGAGAGCAGGAGTACTCACTGTGGGCATGAATGAAGGAGAATGGATCTAGTACCCTCGGCCGCTTCTGCAAATTCATTCTTGCAAGCTGTAGTCCGAGAACTGAAGGCTGATAACTGAAGAATCAAACCATGGCTTTGCTTGTACAAATTACATCCAGAGAACTGCTTATACACACACATGACTTTCATAACATGCCTATTAGCAGATCTAGATCTGTTCCAGGTTAAAAACACATGCTAATGTACAGTTCCTCAGAAGTGATTTCCTTAGCTGAGTTAGAGAAATGGGACCTGAAGGGCAGGGAAGAGGGGAGTTCACCTGTTGGAAAATATGCCCCATTCCAGGTGTGCACATGAACTGGTGGAAGGGCAACTTCAACTTATGAATACACCGTGCTTCAGGCATCCACTGGGGTTACTAGCACTAGTTCTTTCAGATCTGCTTCCAATACCCCTGGTACTACTTGAAGAGGCAAGAGAATATTTCAATCAGCTGCCACAGACAACCACAGACTGTAGTTTTTGCAGCCAGAAGAATTTTAAAACAGTTATTTTTGCCAGTTTAAATAGAGGGGGTATGCCATCAGTAGAAAGCAACATTTTGTAATGGTATGATACAGTATGATATGATCTCCTCGCAGCATAACATGGTCAGCTGTAAGCATGGTGAGGCAGGCAGCTCCTGGAGGCAGCAGATAGTCCTGGGCCTACTGTCTACTTTCCCCTTTTTGGAGAGCCTGTACTACTGAGGGCTGGTGCTCTGTGCAAGTAAAGAATCCTCCTCCATAGGAGTAGTTTCCCAAAGAGGAAAATATTTTGGGCAGCAAAAGAAGAAAATACTCAAGTCCCCTGTGCTCTCCCCTCAGCTCTTTAGTGAATTCTGCCTTTTCCCCCACTTCTCCCTCCGACTTCCACTGCAAGATTCCCACCCTGGTCCTGGCATCCCATTGCTGGCAAGAAAATTGAGTTTTCTCTGCAGCCATTGAGAATCTCTGAGCCTACTTTAATCAAACAGAATTTTCCATCTTGCTTTCATGCTTCCTTTTAACTAAGCTCTATTAATTGGTCATTAATGCCCTCACTGTTTTGACTTCAGTTATGGCAGTGCTATTTTGGCACCCTGCACCCTGCCCTGGGGCTGATTCTGGTGAGTAGCCAGGGGTTGACTCTTGTCACCACAGGCCTTAAGGGAACAGTAGTGTGACAAAGGCCAGGGTCCACAGAGCATCACCTCCTCTGGTTAAGCAGAAGCTTCTATTACTATATGCAAGGTTTGATACAAGGCTTGGACATTACAAGGCTAATGCTGTAACTGAAGCAGATCTTTAATAACCTCTCTTTGATCAGTTGTCCTTGATCCCACACATGACTGAACAAGGTAAACCACCTGGAACAAGAAGGAGAAGGTTTGCAAAGAAATGGAATGGACTTTTAATTTGCCATGTTTAGTATAGGAGAGGAATGGCTGCACTGTTTGGGTATTCACAAAATCCTTATTCAAGCACATACATTCAATAATCAGGTGGCTTTTCAATAGCACAGTCCAAATGATCTGCCTAGCTTGGTCGTCATATTTCCTGGCAGTGACATTCTGGCTGTCACAAATTATGGTATGTTATTGTCTATTTATTATCTATCTTTTCAAGGATGAAAATATTCCTCCTAGACAAGGCATAACATATGATATGATAAACTGTGCAGTTATGGAAGTTTACAACCCCTTGCTATTAATAAGTGGGGTGGGCAGCGTCCCTTATATCAGAACATCCGCCTTTGAAATACAAAGTAACCGCAACACATGATCTGTCAAAAACTATCATGATGATAAACAATGGGGTGAGCTCCAAAATAAATAAATAAACACTGCCAAAGAAATTATTTGCATATTTTTCTCTCTCCCCAACCAGTGCTTGAAAAATGTCCTCATTCAGTGTGCTTGCTCATCCACGCAGCTGCCAGCTGTGCCTCCTTCCTTCAGCAGTAGTCACATGTTACACGGTTTGTGATACCGAGTCCATATTGCTGCAGAAACCTAAGCCATCAAATACAACTCTCTCTGGTCCTTTAGAATTTGTGTGGAATTATGATTTCAGCACTGCGACTAAAATTTGACATTCAGTTGAAGACTCTGGCATGCAGGAAACCAAGACAGACAGAGTACATGCAAAAATGTCCAGACACTAAGAGACATCTCCAGCAATCCTCATGTAATTAACATAAATCTGGGCTGCCAAAAGTACTAACAGCACTTGAAGCAGCTTTGAAATCCCAAATGCATGACTTCTAAATTTAGAGCTCTGTTCTTACTATATTCTGTTATGCACATGTTTAGATTTCTGTTGATTGTTTGCAGAGGAAAAAGAATGTAAAGGTTACTTGTTTAGAGTGAAACCATGGCCTACAACTGCAACTCAGTATTGAAGGATGAAGAAAAACTACCTTGCCAATGCAGGAATTTAAAGTGGCATTGTGATTCACAAGGAACTAAGAACTGAGGCAGCTGCTCTGCTCTTAAAGAGGGTGAGGCTGGCGATGGTGACAGCGATAGTGGTGTTTGCTACTATACACAGTCTGCCTCATTCCCTGTGCCTTCCCTTTTGCAGATGCTAAAAGAAATGGTAGTCCGCACAGCTGTTACACTCCCTGACTCTGAGATCCTAACCATAGCTGTCCCCTGTTTGGATGGCACAGATATGGGAGATAAAATTAGAGCGTGGTGTAGCGGAACTGCAGAACATTGAAATGGACACTGAACAGAAACACAGATCTCAAATATGGAAGAAGAAGGTAAGGACCAACATAGATTTTTTTTTTATTTAGGAGCATCACCATTCCAATTCTGGTACTCAGTAGATACCCTGATGTTTCACATCCCCCTTAACATGTCACAGACAGCTAAATTTGGCTACAATTCAGTTGTTTGGCACCACCTAATTATCCATAAGGTCTGAATTTTTAATTTGCGTATTTGTTACAGGGCTTCTACTTCAGCAATTCCCCTCAGACATTTCTCACATGGCTTTTTAAGGCGCATCTGTACCATTACATAGCTGATAGAAGGGACATATATCCTACTCCTGTTATTTCATCTTTTATTTTTTTGGAGGGGGGTGGGGGAGGCAGTATTTCCTGTGTGGGAGGAGATCAATAAAATATCATACTATGTATCTATTTTCTGAAAACTCAAATATTTTTGCTTTCTTTAATGTGTGCTTTTGCATGTTCTTCTGTAATGATGAGGTGGTTTTTCTTTCTAATTATATATGCTTTTACATCATTATGAGTCCTGAGATTTCTTTTCTTATTTTTTTAAAACTTAACTATTCTTTTGTAAATCTATTAAATCAGTAAATTATATTTTGACTGAAAAATGCAATTGTAATTGTTGGTCAATATCATAAAGTTTCTCCCTTTTCTCTCTTTCTTTGGGGCAATTCTATCAAAATTGTCTCCTTTTCTCAGCAGCCTGAAAATTATGTTTTCTAAAGTTTAAAGTCTTTTTATACCACCATCTCTTCCTTTTCTTTGTAAAAAAATTTAGCAGCAGTCTGAAGGAGAAAGACCATGTACTTAGTGGACTGCACAGATATTATAGAAAGAGGCAGATTGCATGATTCTAATGGATACCATCTCAGTAGTAGAGGGAATAATCTCTAGGTAAGGTATTAGGTTGCTGTTAATGTAACCATGAAGGCAGAGGGTGGTAACAGGATAATCCTAGTAGATATACTCAAGTGTTCAAACCAGTTTTATGGTACCCTTCACACGATAATGTAAGCAAAAGGGTCAGATAAGGAACACATTTTTAACCATTTGCATGTTAGTGAGAGGAGCCTAGACAATAAAAATAACAGCTGGAGATACTCTTTCCTGAAAGGGAAAATTCTGCATTTGGTACTGGAAATATGATAAGATGGCTGTTATGACTAAAATAACCTTTTGTACTTCCAGTTTCTTCCATAAGGATAAAATGGGGAAAAAAAGCACAGACAGGGAATTCACATCAAAGACACTCTTAGTTGTTTCTGATAGCTCAGAATGGGAGGCAAATGTTATGGATGAAACATCTACATAGCAAAAAAAAAAAAAAATAATAAAATAAAATACTGGCCTGTTTGTAGAATCCACAATAGAAAACCTACTCAGTATATAACAGCTTGCACTGGTTTTTAACATCTGCCCATAATGTGTAACAAAGCTAAAAATTTTAATAGGAGTGACTTCATCCTGGAAGATGCTTGCTCATCATCTCATGCATCACAAAAATTTTCCAGAATTTCTAAAAATAATAAATGGTAATATCTTTATGCAGAAACTCTTGAACTCAAAAAAGATAACTCAGTTTTTGATCTTATTTAAATGAACTAAGAGCTAGTTACTACCATAAAGAAACTGGTTTTCTAGGTATAGACAGAATGACCTGACTGCATTTACCTTGTGCAGAGAGAACATATCACCAAACTATATACATATATAGGTGAAGTTAGTGCAGACCAAGTTATGGTGTACTGCTCACTGAAAAAGTCATTAGTGTATCACATGTTTAAAATGTTAAGTATTGGCAAAATATGGGAACTATCAAAAAATAAAATCCTGGATACCCTCAAGCATGGTTCACAAATAAAACAAATTATACTCAGCAAGAAGCTATCCTAGGTAAAATATTGAAAACAAAATAGAGTATAAAATATTAATGCAAAACCTGAATAAATAACAAAATATTATGGGCTACAACTTGAAATACACTCAGGAAGAAGAAAGGACTGTATGTCCAAAAGCTTGTCTGTTTTTTCCATTTACATATGTTAATTTAGTAAAAATGTCCCCACTCCCTGCAAAATTTGCACTAAATGTATCCTCAAATAACCATGCCTACAACAATATGTAATAACAAAAGGAATTTAAATGCAGAGGACAAAATAAAACCTTAGGTTGTGTATGCTTATTCTGGATTGCAAGCTGCAGCTACATGCATATGTTCCATTGGTATTTTCGAGATTGTCACTTTAATAAAACACTATACCAAACACGTTCAATAAAGTGCCAGGTACTGAGTGTTTACTACCTTCGAAGGATAGCACATGTGGAGACATATGCTAAAATGGTATAGTTTCAAATTAATGTATCTTATGAAAATACTTTACATGCAAAAGCCTCATCGAAACTAATAGACTTTTGAAAAATTACTATTCTGTTTTAGTAAATATATGAAAAATGTGGAATTTTCAAGGTATTGAAAAATTTTCTGTACCAATACAATTCTGACAGAAGGTTCACCCAACTTGGTTCAACTAAATTTAGGATTCTATTTACAGATCAGCTCGGGTGAAAGAATTGTTGCCAAACAACTATTTTCATCAAGATTACAAGTTTAATCAGTGTGTGCCACCATAATAAACATTAATTTCTCCAGAGCGTAAGACACTTCAAAATTGACAGAGACTAAACAGGTCAGGTTAAAACTAGTTAATTAAAAGATCTTGGACTAGCTACTCCTCTTTCTAAGCAAGTCTATTAGGGATTTCTTTTTGTCATATGGCAAATCATCTAAAGATGGTAAAAAATATTTGTTAATAATTTTTGTAGATAATGCAAAGGTTAGTGATGTAGAAAATGAAGAGGATCATCAAGAATGACTCAAATAATCTGCTTAAAATGCCACAGCTCACCCCGCCCCCCCCAAATCATTTAGAAGGTGCTTATATTACCAAGTAATATACCTGGGAATAAAGTGAAAATAATGCCTGCAGGCCGAAAAGCTCTGTTGAGAATACTGTGGCAAACAGATCCATTTAAACATATTGGGGGTTAAACACCTCACCTACCAGTGCAATTCTAGGGCAAAAAAAAAAAAGAGTTGATGCAATCCACAAAATTCTAAGCCAAGAAAAATCAAGTGGAAGCAGAGAGGTAGTCTCACTTCCATACACTACCTTAATTTTCAAACCCCAGCTATGAGGTTAATTAAACAGGACTCAAGTCAAAAATAGGCACTGCCAGGGCCCTCTACAGGTGCAGCACAGGTACAGAAGGGCTTATGCTAAGGGTAACCCAGCAGAAGGAGCCAAGCTCCACGGGTGTGGGTCATCCATGAGATCTTATGACCAGGCAGTGATTTAACAGGGTTTTGCTTTCCTCCTAACAATGGTGCCAGGAGTTAGTGGAGAAATCTTCCTCCATCCAGTGATGCAGTAGTCTTCTGATGTCTGCTGAAACATGCAGCTTAATATCCCTAAAAACTGAAATGTCCAAATCTAACTAGTTTGTTTGGTAGAGGGATTTTATTAGAAGCACCTGAACCACTTCTGGCAGTGACAGTTCAGGTACTGGAGACAGCACAGCTGCAGCCAGGAGCTGCCCTACCTGGACTACGTTAACTACACCGCTTTCAGCACTGCTCCCTGCTCAATGCAGCTTTATTGCTTCCTGTAGCTGAGCTAATTTTTTCAGAGGTAGCATGGGTATCTCTGTGTGGCACTGCACCGTGTCATGTGCATATACCCTTTATGGTCTGTAATGCACGGGATGTTGGGCTAAGATGATCTAATAATCCTTTCTGCCTTAAACCACATGAAACCATCATCAGTCAGTTCCATTAATCTTCCATGAAGGAAAATAAGAAACCTGAACACAGCAAGAGAGTGAGATACAGCAGTAAAAATGTTGAAAATGTTTCTCAACTTCACCCTGCTCTCTCTCTCTAATTCTGCCATAAATTACCAGCCCAAGTCACCCATTGTCCATGGAGATACCAAGGTACTCTCAGACTTTTATCAGGCTGCTGCAGAGGTCCTAGATCTGGCTTGCTACCTAGGCAGCAGCAATTAGCACAGTTTTGGAGGAGCATAAAAAAAAGACAGATGGACATAAAGAAGTCCAGCATGGTTATCAAAGCCTCTGCACAGTAGCACAAGGATTTTTAGGCAACCTGTAGAACCACCATGTTAGATACTGTTGTCTGTGCAGCCCTTGCTGTTTTCATGAGCATGAGACCTTGACTTAAACCACCTTGGATTTACTGTCTCTGTTTTAATGTCTCATGTAAAATGTAAAATGCACTGAGCAAGTTGCAATCTGGAAATGGGTGAAAGCTTTGGATCAAAAAATCCGGTGACTACAACTGCATTTGGCCAGTTTGTGAGGAAGTTACCAGAACATGGTCTCATTGCTCCATAAGCAGAGAACAAACAGCTGGAGGGCCTAAGCTTCCACATGATAGGGGTTTTGAGAGACCAAGCCTGGGGGATGTGTTGATTTTCAGTTCTGGCATGTGAGTAGGTTTGTTTTGGACAGCATCTGTTCTATTTTTTTGTTCTCCTTTGTATGTCATGTTACTTTAAAAAGGGAGTGACTAGGTCAGATGGACCCCCTGGAGGGAGCAGATTCCTTCTTTCCCTGGAGAGCAGATGAGTATGCTTACAGACTGGGTGGGAGGAGGAGGAGGAGGAAAGGAGGAGCTACAGGGCGTAGTGGGAGAAGAGAATGGGAGTCCTAGTGAGAAGATGGAAGCCTGCTGCTCATGGAGAGGCTCATGAAAGGAGAGGGGAACATATGCACAGCCAGGCTCCCTTGGCAACAGGAAGACATCTTCCTAGGGATCAGAGAGGACTGTGCGGAGCTTTCTGCAACCCAGAAAATCACTGAGTTGACTGAAATCAAACCTGGAAACAAGTACCCACCTAACACCACACAGGGGGAGAGGGGTGAAGCTGTTTAGAAACTTTTCTCCTTTTTTGTCCTCATATAGAAATAAAATATTTCTTTATTTATAAAGTTAAACGTTCTCATTTCTATTCTGTACAAATTATCTTTTTGAGTTTAAAAGACCCTTTGGTCTCTTCAGGGAGTGCACAGTAAGGAAAAAGTCTAGATCATCATTAAAGCCCTGTCTGTTCTCTCATGAGGTTTAAAACCAGAAGTGACCCCCAGTTTTGCTCCTCAGTACTAGAGATACATGAATGCTAGAAATTCTGTGAAGCAGCTAATTGAATTCCATCTGTAGCATCAAACCACCTTTAAAAGGTGCATGAAAAATCAGGAAAACTATGTAAGTTAACAATTCCTAAATAATTCTTGATTAAGTGGATAGGTTGAATAAGATGAAAAGTGGATTTTGGTTCATTGGTAGTTAAAAAAAAAAAAAAAAAAAGGGGGTTTGTTTTGGATCAAATTGAAAACAATTTTCTTTTTTAGTTTCATGAAACATTGAAAAAGTGATGACGCAACCCAAAATATTTTATGTGGGTTCAAACCTTTCAAAACTGTTTTTCTTAAAAAATTGAAAGGAAATTTCAAAATGGAATGTCATTTCAAATGAAATAATTGAAATGCTTCAATTGCAAAAATGTTGAAAGGAAACATTTGATTCTACCAGAAAATTACAAGATTATTTTCAAAGTGAATCACTCAACAAAATCAACACAATTTTGCAAAATGTTTTGCTATATTTCTGCCTCAGTTGCAAAAAAAAAAAAAAAAAAAGAAAAAAAATGAAAATTTCACTCAGCTTCACAAGCGAGCAAACATTAAGATCTAAAAAGCATGGAAGTGCTGAACTTTTTCTGTCTGTACAAACCAGAAGTGCCCCTGAAGAGTTAGTTTAGTCATAACCAGAATAGCCTACCAGAAACGCAGATCTGTTAAGAATAAAAATTAAAAACAGATATGCCATGAATGTTTTTTTGTTGCTCTTTATTATTTTGCATTTTCTTTTACATTCCTTCTGCCTTCTTTTGCCCAGTCCTTCTTAGATGCCTGTGTTCCAGACATTCCAGGACAGAACATCTTGTGATCTCCACACAAATACCTCCCCTAGAAAAATTATGGGTCAAAGTGTCTGCTAGCAGCAGTTGTCTCCCTACTCGTAAACTTAATTATGCTAGCTGGGAATCTCACCTGATGATACAGTGATTGTAAAAGCTTGTTTTAAAGAGGCCAAACGTATTTTGGCAGGTTTTGTTCCATAGATTTTCATAGGCAAGACAAAAGTTTCTTATTTAGGATTTAGATAGGAAACAAAGCCAGAGGCAGCATTACTAGTGGATTTAAATAAGAAACAGAATTATTTTCAGGACAAGGTGAAGGGCATGCACTCCCTTTGCAGGCTAAGGACTCTCCTGAATAAGAAGATCTGAGAAGCTAAGCAGAAAAGGAAAACTTGCAGTCTTTAGGACAAACTGGGCCTACAGGGTATTTTCACACATTCTCAGACCTCCCAGAAATCTACAAGCACATCAAACTGTGCTGGAGGAAGAGCGCCTTGAGCTAATGCTGACCTGAAGTGCTAAGCCATATGGCCTGCTGCTGTGCCGTACAGATGCCCCATCTCCAGCTATCAGCTGAGTTTATTAGCTTTAGTATCACAGCTCAGGAACAAAGTTATTTTGTGTTTGACTCCATGCAGGCTCCCAAAGTACCAGGTATGCACAATTCTAGGTCATAGGGAAAAATCCTGTATAAGTGTGTCAATATGGGTTAGGTTTATGCTGTCCCTATTTAGTTATGCTGGGTGAATGTGGACCGCAGCAGGCACCAAGTTGCTGGAAAATAAACTAGGTAAAATCAGTTTGATGTCCCTGAGATAAAAAGTATCTGCTCTATTCCTAATTGACTGAGTCCTCTGGTGCCAATGAATTAATATGCGGGACTTCTACTGTTTTCAGTGTTTCTCTTGAGGACAAATCTTCCTTTTGTTAAATCAAACAATATCATCTTTTCTGGGGTTTTTTTTGTTTGGTTGGTTGATTGGTTTGTTTTTGTTTTTTTTTTTTTTATTATTTTGGTTTTAATCTGGAAAACAGAATTCACTGGGAAGATCTCTCACTCTCTTTCATTCTCCTTTCTTTCTCTTGTTCTTTCTTCTCTTTCTTTCTCTTCTTCTTTCTTCTCCTTCTTCTCTCTTTCTCTCCTCTTTCTCAATTTGATCTTTTGAAGGCTTTTTAACATTATAGGAATACTAGGCTTAGTCTTTCATAAAATCATAGAATAGTTAGGGTTGGAAAGGACCTTAAGATCATCTAGTTCCAAACCCCCTGCCATGGGCAGGGACACTTCGCACTAAACCATGTTATTCAAGACTCCGTTTCATTTTCTTTTCCTGGAGCAGCTCTGGGAAGTTTTGTGTTCTGGGTGTTCTGGCACTGTTGTATAAAGAATGAGGATCTTGAACAAAGACTTTCTTTGCCCAAAATTGTAATTAGTTGCTGAAGTTGCTAACAAAAGTAGAGGCAGATGAACAAAATTATTCTAGGCATTAAAAAGCTTGTATGATGACAGATTGAAGAGATAGGAACTGATTAGGGGTGAAAAAAAATAGGTAATTGCTGTTCAGAAGGACAACCAGATATATCAAAGCGATAGCAATTAGGTAAAAATAATACCAGCACAATTACCCTGCCATTGTGTAAATCAGTGTTGCACCTTTATGTTAAATGGTTTGCTCTATTGGCTGGGGTACCGCCACAAAAGTAAAGCAGCATATGAAAATTATTCTAAGTTTCTTAGCTCTTGCCACACCAAGGACAGTAAGACCTCACGAGTGCATGGAGCTGTTGATGAGAAAGTCCACTGAACCTAGCTAATTCATGAGGTTTACAGGATGAATTTTGTCATCTTTTGCAAAAGTCCAAATAAATTATGTCTTCCAATCTTCTTGCATTCACTCTTTTGTTATCACACCCAACAATTAAAAGAATGTGAATAGCTTACAGAGGCACAGATTTCTTTTGCAGAAGCCATGGTGATCTGTCTCCATCATATTATTTTCAGCTGGGTCGTTTATAATTCTGGTTTTAATTAACATTTCAACCAACTTTCTTGGTGCTAAAGTATGAATTCTCAGCCCTGAATTTCCCAGAATAACCTTTACAGTAAAATACCATTTACAGCAGAGCTGTTCTCTGAGAGAGAGCAGAACTATTTCACTCTGATTTCTTCTACTTGTTTTTTGAAACTTTTTGACTAATATTTTTTTTTTCATTTCTCATTTTCAAAAGTCAGCATACTCTTTTTTTTCTATTATTGTTCACCTCTTGGAGCTTAGTTTCCATCTACTTCCATTGTATCACTACATGAACAAAATTAGCTTTTACTGTAAACCAAAGAAATCCTCCCAAGAAGGAGCTATAGGCAGAAGGTCATCACAAATGGAGTAAAAATGGATCAGCAGAGAAACTGAGAGGGAACTCAGCAATCAAGTAATTGAAAGGTAACAGTATGGCAAACTAGGTGTCTTACATTTCCAGTAGGTGATGGATCAGTTTTAAGTACCTGGTTTATGGTGCAGCTCTACCTGTCAAGGACATGTAGGACTCTTGGTGCTTCAGCAGTCTACGTGAATGCAGCAGGGCATGTGACTTGACCAACGTCTTTTTTTCCCAAGTCAACAAAAACTGAGCACACTCTACCCACGGTTGCGACAAATCAATTTTGGCCATCCATTTCCTTAAATAATAGTAGTTCCAGTGTAGACAAAGATGTGGGACATGTTTTCTACAGGCTTTCAGGCTCTGTTGCAGATCCTAATCAGGGCATTAGATAGTCAGACACCTAAGAAAAGTTTTCCTTTATCAAATACCAGCTGTAACAGGGATTTAGATACTTATAGCCCAAATCACACCAAGGCAAATAAGGCATAGGCTTCTAGCTATGTCACTGTGTTTGATAGTATCTTTTAGATCCACAAGTCTTCTTGAAGCAATGCCAAAACACTCCCTAAATTCAAGGCTAAGACACTGGTGCAGCTTCTTCAAGTAGGTCTTAACCACAGGAATTTACCCTTCTGTAGTATTTTGATTTTGACCTGTCATCAAAGCAGCTTCCCCAGCCAGCTTATTCAAATGGCAGTCCTGTGATCTCCTATACATATCTGCAGGCAGTATACCCATCAGCCAAGTGTCTGAGGCACTGTATTGCTACACAATGGATGGATCTACACATTGGAGGAAGTGTATTCCACAGTGCATCCTAGAGGTTCTGGTCATCCAGGCTGGCTGGGAATCATCACCGTTTTCTTTATTTCCTCACAAGATACTTTGATTCCTCATCTGTTTACTCTCATGTTGTTGACCCCTAGTTGTGTTTTAAAGAACCAAGAAATACCAAGTAATCAGCTCCAAGGTACTCTGAAGGATTAATTTAAAAAAAAAGAGCTTTGCTATAATTATAAATAATGAAATATGAAAAATGAATTAAAATAATAAAATACAAATGCTTCATGAAGGAAATAATTCATGATACATCTTGAAAAAAAGCAATAGAGAGAAGTCTCACTGCCAAAGCTTTCATATGTTTTACTGAATTTTTCTTCTCATACCAGGCTAAATGATGTGGAAGTCAGGTCTGAGTGTAATTGTGGTGACAATATTTATTTGATAGCCGTCTACAGTGAGGCATTTAGCACTCTGTTTTCCTTTCTTAGAAATGGTGAATCTATATCCATGCCAACAAAAAGTCTTTATATCTCTTTAAGAGGGAAGAGCAAACTGCCAGCAATGGAATTAACACAAGATACAAGCATGGAGTATTAGAGAAGATGGTTACATGGTTGGAATTTGGTTGCATGGTTGAACTTGATGATCTTAAAGGACTTTTCCAACCTAAATGATTTTGTGATTCTATGAGACAGAAACACAATCCATGAAAAGTTCACTCTTGTCCAATCTCAGATCCTAAATTTCAAGGGTTTCATTCTGTTTGTTAAAGCAGGGAGGAACATCACAGAATCCTTCCTTTATTATCTAGTCACTAGTATAAAGCTCCATTATTGAAAATATGGCAAGGGAATGTCTCTAATTTCTAATGTCTCTAATGTCTCTCACTGTCTCATGACTCATTCTATGTAAAGGTTCACCTCGTGTATGGTCAGTGATTTGCTATACCAGTCCAGTTCTCCTATGCACCTGGCGCTACCTTTTGGCTGGAGAAGTAGATTGCCTCCATTGCCATTTACCTATTAATATTTTCTTTGATTCTTCTGAGTTTGTCATCTTTCTTTTGACCAAACTTACAATGAATGTCTTCACTTAAAAAACATAACTTATATTTCTAAGCTTACTAACAGATCTGTAGAAGTCTTTTAGCATTTCTACTTTCCCACTAGAATTTGTATGCACGTGCCCTATTTACTGTGTAGGTTAGGAGCTATCCTTTTAGCTATGCCTTTCTGCTGCACCTGGTATTTCAGAATCTTGAATTACTACATAATATTAAAGAGTCATCTTGAATATTAATACTTTTTTTTTAACTTCAGTGAGTTTTCCTATGAAAAATACTGTGAGCCTAAAAACTAAGAAGCAGTCATGATCTGCATGTTCCATACTGAGCATTGGCTTTAGAAAAAGTAAATCTGCTAGACATTATATGGACAACTAAAGTGGGTAAGGTAGGAAACAAAGTAATAATAAAAGATTAGCCCCAAGTAAAAGTCTCATATTAGTTTCTAGTTTTAGTGGACCAACTTCCTTAAGCAAACAAAAACATGTTAAACAAAAATCAATTAAGACAGCTAAAAGAGATGATTCCATTAATCAAATAGAAACAACAAAATTTAAACAATAAAAAAGGTACATTAAATGTACTGTTTCTTCTTCAATTGCATATTTGAAACAAGCATATTTCAGGGAAAAGAGTCCTTTATAACCTATATTTTTTTACAAAGTTTAGAATTAATATTTCATTCTTTCATAAATTCATGGAAATATTTTTAGCGGACAATATTGACAAATCTGATAAGATGCATAAATTCAACTGAAACACAAGAGGTGTTAGATGTTATGTACATATTCTTGGGAAAACAAAACACATAAATTAACTGATGTGCAAGTGTATATATGGTATTAACTGTGTTTGTACAAAACCAAAAACCTGTTATACATTCTTAACAGAGTGGCACTGAAAAATTTCTTAAATCAGTGTGTTTACATAATTAAGTTTTGTAGTTGATAAAGAATCTCACTAAACCTATAGTGGAAGATATCTGATGTGTCTGACTATTGAGCTGAAGTTCAAACAGTAAGAAGCAGTTGATACAGTTCTTTTGGTGAGGTTATTCCCTTCTGAAGGTCACGGAGGCAAGTCCACCATTCCCAAGTCATCATGTGTCTGCACACCATTACTTTCTAGAAAATCTCATCTCTGAGAAGGTGAGTAGCAGCAAGGGAGGGAAAGAGTGAAAAAGAGAAACTTTTAGTTTGAGAACACGACAGCTTTAAAAAACTGAAAGACCGGAACACTATAGAAATTTTAATGAACCCGGGACAGAATTGAGACAAAATGTCATAGTGGAGGCTGCTGGTTAATCAGGTTTCTTTTCTTCCCATCCTTATAATTTCCTATCTTTCATGTACAAGGATTTCACCAAATGGGTCCCAGATGAAACAGTCAGGCAATATATTTGCATGAGAAATAAAATTTAAACATTGTGTACCTCTGGTGTTTGAGATAATGACATCACATAATTCTCAACAGTTTCAAGAAATGCATGTTCAAAAGTGCAGGGAAGTCACGACCTTCTAGGACTTAACTGATTAGCAATTGGGGAACATCCAAGAAAAGAAAAAAAGGATTTTTTCACTACTTGGCTTTTAGAAATACATTAAAGGTCATGTGTTTAAAAGCTGAGCTGCATAAAGCAGAATACATTGTCTTTTGAAAAGAATGAAGAGATTTGTTCTTTTAAACTCCTGGAACCTGTACTTCAACCATGAAATGTCTTTCTGAAAACCTAAGAAAATCTGTTGATTACTTTGTGTTTGTGTTAGTTTAACATAGGTCTTTTAGAAGTCCTCTATCTAGCTTTTTTCCCCACAGAGTTTTACTACCACCAAAACATACAAGCTCTCCAAACCTTCCATAGAGTGAAGAGCCACCCATAAAAAGTATTTTATCTACAACAGGATCCCACTGTTGTGATGAGTGTAGCCAAACACATAACAAAGTCAATAGTTTATGCCTTTCTTAAAACCACGTTGAGATCAGAAGGGATCAAAGCACAACTCTTCAGCTAGTTTTCATTTGGTGCTCCTGCTGATGGAAATGAATCAGATATACAAGGAGAAATGTGCACGTGTTTAGACTTCTTACTGGCAAATTGTCCACCAGCTATTCCCAGACAGAAGTGTCTCTGTACAGGCTGAAAAGCTAGGGGCCGCATGGTCTGCCGGCTCTTCCTTTAAGTAATGTGAAGGAAGGCTGTACACTTAGTTTAACTTGCAGTCTGCTTCAGAGCCAGGGGAAGCAGTGAGACCCTATGAGTAAACCTAGATAATAACATGTTTTTATGTACTTAGAAATAGTGTTATGTAGGTTTTGCTCATAACAATATTCAAAGTAATATTTTGGGGGGTTTCTTGTTTATCATTTATATATGAAGGATTAGTATTCTGAAAAATCTCCTCAGATTCAAAGACTCTAACTTGGAGTAAAGTTTGAAGGTAAAGAAAGAAGAAAGAAAAACAAAAAATTGGTAGTAATTCCTTAACTAAACACTGACACTAAGGAACACTGACAGTTCAACAGTGATCAAGGAATTATCAATTTAAAGGAAGAACTTCAATTACCCTTAATTCTGCCTATTGCTGGAAGAAAATATGAAATTATTATAAAGCGACCTGAATGTTTCTGAACTGTGCTGAACTGATCTTTTTTTTTTTTTTTTTTAATCTTTTTTTTTTTTTTTAATAACTCTTGGTATCACTGTACACATGAACACATAATAGTCTTCCTGAGTATGACTACAGTTTTTCTGCCTATTTCCAGTCTACTTTTGGGAATATTCCAGAGCCTCGAATGACTAACATACAGCAGGTTTAGCTGACTGTTCTGAGAAAGGAAAATACCTGGTTCTAAGTAGATACGAAGGGTTGCTGTTGTTCAGGGGGGTTATTTATTGGAGAGAGTAGGACTTTCTGGTTTGGAAGTGGGGGATAAGCTTGATCTAGGAAGGTGTTTCTGCTTGTGCAAGTGAAGGATGCACATACACAGATACACGGAGGTGAATGAATGTAAGAAAGAATCAGAGAGAAGCACAAAGCAGGTGAGCAGGTGCTCTCTAGTGTTAAAAGCGGTGATGAAACAGATGATGGCAATTACAGGAAGGGGAAGGGGTCTGGCAGAAGGACTTCAAAACTGCAGAGAACAATTTCAAACCTGCCGTAACTATGAGAAAGAACCAGTGGGAGAACACATCCACTATGGGTGAACTCTCAGGAGCCTGCCTCCCAGAACGCCCAAACCTACTTGTTGACTGTGTTGGAAGAATCAATTTTAACGTGAGCCCTTAAAATAAAGCAACTCTTCAGTTAAATTGTTCCACTTTTCCTTTACTGTGCTCGTCACCCGCTTTGCAACCGTTCCAAGGGGTGAGGGGATCCAAGTTACTGCTGACGCTGGGGCAGCTTGTTCGAGACGCGCTGGCCGAGAACAGGATCCAGAAGCAAAGACGTGCTGCTGCTGCCTGGTTCCTGCGGAGCCGGAGATGGGGGATGGGGAGCGCTTATTCACCCACCACCATGCCGGGCAGGGAGAAGAGGGGGGCTGGATCCCGCCTGAGCCCCCCCAGCCAGCCCTTCCCTGGGGAGGAGCCCTTCCTCCCTCCTGTCCTCGGCTTAGCCTGACGCGGCAGCTCGGTGACCCTCGCGCAGAAAACCGACCGAGGCGCTGCAAGAAACGGCGCGACTCCGCGCAGTCGAGGTCCGAGCGCGTAGGACCCTCCGTGGGGTTCAGAGAGGGACCGCGGGGCTTTGCTCAGGGCGACCCGAGGGGGAGGTGCGGAGGCCGCTCCGGGCCGGTCGGAGCGAGGGACGGGACCTTCCTGCCGTTGCCTGCCTCTGCCGCCCCACTGCTCGGCTACTCGGTCGCAAACCAGATACACTGATTTAATTTATTCTTCCTTTTTCCCCCCTTTTCGCCCTCCAGAAGGAGGAAGTATCCTGCCTGTGGATCGTACACTTGTTCTCGCCCTGAGAACCACTGCCCGCCTTTCAGGTGAAAATAACAGCCTCCAGGGAAGCTTTGGAGGTCTTTTATCCTTTACTTACGGGCACATATTTGCTTATACTTCCCTAAGCAGAAAATGACTAAGACTGTTAATAACATAGTGACATATGGGAAGCAATTTCTCTAAGGCTCAGATCTGCATTTAGAGATCCGCTTTAGTTTTCTTTCCTTTTTAAACTAATGTCCCAAAAGATAAGGGGATGGGAGCTAAATCGTCGTAAAGACATGGCCCGTTTTTAGTGCAAAATGTCGAAGCTACAACTCGGAGGGAGAGAAGGGAAGGTTGAAAAAATAAAAATGATAAAAAAAGAAGCGGCAAACAAGGGCTATGTTTCATATGTGTCTATTTGTGTGCGTTTGCGTGTTATAGAGAGTCGTTTAAATTCCCAGCTCTCCTCTTGGCAGACCCTTCTTGAGCTGTATTTTCAAAATGAAATACACTATT
>JAOEHY010015268.1:0-11966 GCA_025447955.1 Psilopsiagon aurifrons
AGGAAAGGAAAGGAAAGGAAAGGAAAGGAAAGGAAAGGAAAGGAAAGGAAAGGAAAGGAAAGGAAAGGAAAGGAAGATAAAAAATATTTTCTGCAAACTGGAAAATGTACTTTTAAGCCAAGTTTTAGGTAAAAATACTTTTTCTGTTAGTTTATTTTCTCAGAAACCGAAGATTATGAAGGAAAGGGAAAAAAAAATTAAAATGGAAAAAGCCAATTGTTTGTGACTAACCATTGTTTTTGCTGCCCACCAACAAATATTTAATGTAGTCATAGTTTGCCCTAAGTTCTCTAAAAATATGAGTAAATGCCTATCAATCAGCCAACTAACTGACATAGCTCTGAACTTTTGTCTGTGCCAACACCAGTCGTTCAACCTGGGCAGCTCCCTGGGCACAGCTGAGAGCACCTCTCAACAGAAAATGAGGTCTGGAGCTGGGTCCTCTGTCCGTGCTATGCAGCTAATTTTTTTTTTTTAATTTTTTCTTCACTATGGAAATTGCTTACTTTGTGCTATTAAGTCTGGTTTACTGCCATCCTAGGAGGATGTATGGAAAATTCTAATGTATCCCCTATGGAAACCTATTACCAGTTTATTATAGCATTTCCTCACACACATTTTATTTTCTTAGACCCTCAGGGGGGGAACTGACTCACACTGTTCTCAGGAATTTAAAAACTCCGTTGGATCTGGATGTATCATGTTTTAACACTAAGCTGATCCTTCATTTGGTTGTCATTTAATTTTAGGAAGATATGTGGTCTCTATTCATAGTCCTTTATAAATTTTGGTGAATAAAACTAATGAAAAGTAACATAAAGACACTGACTGCAGGTTTCTGTAAACCTTGTTGAATAATGTCAGACAATCTGGAAAGTTAAGAAAAGCTAAGTGTGCATTTGACAAGGCCAAATCTAGACATTTTTCAAGATAATATTTTTAGGGCAAAGCAATACACAAAATCAAAAAAATAGCTGTTAATGAAGTAAATTATAATATCCCTCTTTTTGTCATAGGAAAATTATTTCCATCTTATCTGTCAGAAGTTGCTGAGCAATATAAGGTCATTAGAAAAGATTAATCAGAAGAATGGGCACAAAAACTGTTGACGAAACTATTTCTCCAAGACGTACTTCATTGCATATTGCTTTTTATGACAGTTTCCACACTTGGAGAAAATGCATCATAAAGTCCATGGGTGAGCAGTATCTTGCAACATCATGGGCAATTATCTAGACTATGTAGATAACCATTTGAAGTAGGGTTTTTTTACTCAAATATTTCTAAATACATGCAAAACTCACCATGTTGCTCAGGGTAGGAATCAATTTTAACAGTAGACAGTAGAGCCAGCTGGTAAAAATCAACTCATATTGGTCCAGAACATGTTCCCAGGGATAAGGCTACAATTCTGATATGACTTCATTACTCCATTACTCCAGATTTGTAAGAGTTTAAAAGTCAGAAACTGAAAAAAAAAAAAAAAAAAAAGGGCAAGAAAACCCAACATTCAGAGGCATGATTGATTAATGTGTGGTTTGAAGATCATTGGCAAACAGAAAATCTAACAGATGTCACTCCCTTGGTAGGTATCATTACTGTTGCTATTTTAGTTGTTTGTTCAGCATTTGTTTTGGTGGTTGACTGGCATAGGGGTCAACTGTATAAAAAGGTTGGTAGTATTCAGTCTATATGTGGAACTGCATAACTTGGATGTAGATGGCACAGTGTCTTCAGCCAAATTTATATATTTGTTTTATTGCCTGCAATGGAAAAAAGGCATTATAATGTAAAGGGTCAAGGAACCTTAAGATCAGGCAGCAGCAATAGACTACCAACTGTAATATTTTCAGATGAGCAGGCTTTGTTAATTCCCAGTAGGTTTCCCAAGGAGATGATTTGGGGGAGATTAAATTCTACTCTCTTTCCAAAATGAAACTGAAGGTTAATTAATTCTGCAAAAGAGGTTCATGATTATATCATGCAGAATATGAATAATTACCATACTAGTCTGTTTTTCTTGATTTACAGCAAGTGAATAAAATTATCTTTTACAAAAAAAAAAAGGCAAGAAAGATTATTTTTCTGTTGACATAGTGCTATCCTTTAATAGTATTTCTTTAGTGGATTGGTCTTTGGGAAGCCTTGAGATGCTGGCATTAGAGTTAGACTGATCATGTGTTGGTTGATTCAATGTCTCAGTATGAAATATATTTGATCTCATATCTATGAAACTTATTTCTCTAGATAATTTATGTGATGACTCTCAGTTGCAGATTGATGAACTAGGTTGCATACATTTGCATTTGTCATGCTCTAGAGTGCTTGGTGCAGCTTGACTAAACTAATGACCTCCACCATTTTATCCACAAAATTAAACATCTTTACCAATTTTTTTTTTGTTATTATACTTATTGAGCATGAAGGATCTATTCTACAAATAAAATGCTATTGTTTCCAGCACTAAAAAACAGCATGAAGAGAATGTATTTTTCTCAATATAAAAATGTAATTCTACATCAACTAAAGAATGATTTTAAGCCAACTAAGATGTGTTAAAAAGTGTTCTTGGTCATATTGAAATAGCAATGAGGACAAAACTGACCAAACCAGTCAGATTTTGGCTGTTATTTCTAATTACAAAGAGCAGAGCAAGATTGCAAATATGAAAAACAAGTGAGTACTATGAACCCACTAATTTCAAAAACAGTAGTTGTTGAAGTGTAAAATAAATATCTAAGCTCATGATAGTGATTCATTTTAAAGGAAGCTTTTCTACCTTTGAAAAGTGCGAAGTGTGTTTTAAAATTAATGTAATTCCCTTTGAGGTCAGGATAATTGAAGCACATACTCTAGTGCTATCCTGAATTGAGGCAAGCCTATAGATAGCCTCAGACCCTGTCCTCAACCTTGGTCATTGCAGGCAATCTCTGTCCCAGAAATTCCACATAAATTTGCAGAACTGAGTTGCAGAATATTTTGAAGGAATTTGCAAAGTTTTTTGATGCTACAAAGCATCACTTAGAACCTGATTACCTTTAAAACATGAGATTTCACAGTACTGCATGTTGCTTGTCTAACTTTGGAGATGTGAGGATGAGAAAATGAACAGATAATCCTCAGATTTGCAGTGCCCATTTGTATATGACAAGGTAAGACTAGCTTGTAAGTATTTAGTAGCTGCAAAGTCAAAGGCAAATGTAGAAATTTTGTTTTATTTCTCAGAGAAAGTGAGAGAACATATTTTCAAGGTGAAAGTGAGAGAATATATTTTCAATCCACTGTGTTCTCAATTCCTATTCTCTGTGTTTCTTTAGCACAAGAGTTTCTTGGAAATAAGTCTGGGTTCCCCATGGCACAGTGAACTTTTGCATGTTTTCTGTTAACACTGCTATGAGCAAACACCCTCCGTCTTTTTCAATGAGTTTACCTAACCAGGATTTTAGTGTTCTTGGTTTGAAGTGTCAGCTTGTAAAATTCATAGACAGAAGTTGTCTGCCTCCTTCTTGCTTTACAAAAATCCACAATTTATTGGAAACAATTTTCCACTTTTGTTTTTATGGCTGGTTGTAGGACAAAAGAGGAAACATATGATTGTCTGCTCCTGATATCTTGAGAGAAAGGTAGCTGCTACTTTCGTCATCCTTTCTTTGCACATCACTGACTGCTCTTAAGAGATATAAAATAATGATACAAATATGCAGAACAGTAATACAGCAAGCTGAAATGTTTCTTAAGAGCAGCTCTGCATTAAATGTAAGACTCCCTGCTGTTTGAAGCCCTGTAAATGATCTGCTCCACTTCGGGCAGTTATTGTCAGAAATGTTAGCTGTGATTTTGCTCCAGCTGAAAAGTGCTGTGTAGGCAGATCCACTGTAAGAGTGTAAGCCTAGGCCTTCCTTTATAGTTGAAAACAGATTGGAAGAGGAAAGGAACATTTCTTCCTGTGGACCCACTCTGCCCTCCTGGCAGGAAGCTCATTGCAGCTGCACTGCTGGCCACCTGTGACAGCAGCACTCAATAGCTGGATATCCTGTTGTACATTTCAGCTTCTCAGCCACCCAGGACAGCAATGTGGAAAGTAAATTGTGACTTTCCAGGGTTTTAAGCATGCTACGATCAAGTATGTTAAAAAAAGGACACTGAAACTTACTGAATTCCAAACCTTTTTGGCACACTGAAAATAATGCATTTGGCCCATGTTTATGTGTATGCATGCTAGCGTGTGTGTAGGAGCGAGAGACAAAGATGTTTCATCTCAGCTATGGTTTCAGATTCTCAGCAAACTATTGTGGAACTAACAGCTTGGGGAAAGCAACTAAACAAGTAAACACCAAAACTAGCCACAAAATTCCAGTGTTCAGTTGGAAAATCCAAACTGGATCAAATAAGAATGCCTATGAATTAATCTCAGTTCCAACCTTCTCCACTCCTTTGTGGGACAGAGTGAGAGGTGGGATTTTAAAACTAAGTGGAAAACTTTTCTGACCATGAATTAAAGTTTTAGACCTTAGTAGATTTGTTTGTTAGTTGGTTTGTTTGTTTGTTTTTAAAGGACTACACATAGGTGAAGGCATTCTGTGCATTTCAGTGCCTAAACTTTTTGCCTGAAAGGAAGACGAGGGAACAGATTTGCTTTATGCTATTTAACATGTGGATAAATATTTTATAGTGGTTTCCTTTGCAGCATTGTCTTGCCTTATAAGTAAGAGATAGGCTGCCTTGTTTGTGTATTTTGTAGTCTAACTCCTATAGTTTTATAGTAAGCTAAATAAACTATAGGATTTCTGGCAATTTGAAAGTTGAATGGATAGGCAGACTGTCACTTACCCTTGGACATAATTCCATCTGACAGCTAAATAAGCACGGACTAGAATACACCTCAGTACCAAAGGTGCATTCACCTTTTCTACAGGAAGTTCCTTAACTCTGAATTTTAGTGACTCCTGCTAGTTACCACTTTTAGATCTTTTTGTAAACACATCTTGAATGAAATTTGCTTAAATGAACAACAAATCTAAGTGTAAAGCGAGGAGGCAAATGATCACTTGCAATGTCTATGTTTTGAGGTGTTTGCTTTACAGTTTTAAACATTCAAACTCAGCTTCCCCAACGGCAGTTATTGTTGTATACTGATGAAATTGCAGTAAATGTGCATGAACAGTTCTCCATGTTTCTGCACGTGTAAAATGAGGCTGTTGGGGGTCACTGAGGCTGACAGAAAGAACTTAAAGTGAATTTAAAAAAAAAAACCCACACAGTTTTCCAAAAGTAACAGCTCCAATAACAGGGGCCACAACTCACAATACAGTAATATAATGAGATATGCTATTGCACCAGAGATTTTTTGCAAGGCTGATGTAACAATTGTAGCTGTTCATTCAGAGGTTAGTGTATCTGAGTGCTAGAAAAAAGTAATATAAAAACATTTATAAAGTAGAATGAAACAAAGCACACGTGTAGTAGATATGTTCAGAGATAAAAGTATCCAGAAAATGTGTGGAGTCAGTGTCCTCCTACAAAAGATTCAGAGCAGTGAGCACAGAAATTAGTTCTTCTTGGAGCCCGTCTTTGTCAATGATTTAAGACTAGGATTATCCTTTTCGAATAATGGGAGGGCATTGAAGAAACTGCTCATTCTGCAATTTCTCTAAGAAAAACAGCCACTAAGATGCACCAAGCCAGGCATGTGATTGAGCCTGAAAGAAGTAGGGATAGTATATCTGAATAATTTATCATGAAACAAGTCTTGAACCTATTGTTTATTCAGGACTTTAAACATTGAGTGCTTAATCCTTTGCCATGTCCCTCTTTCATAAACTCCAGCTTAACCAGAAGTAGACCAGTCCACCCTTGTGGAATACCTCTGAATTAACTGGTCTGATTCCAGTGTTGCATGTGGTCACAGAAGTGACAGCTGAAACAAAAAGCCTAGCAGATATCCCTAACATGATTTCATTAAACAATTCAGATGATCTTTCATGGAAAATGTTGCACAGTATTCCCACAGTCCCACTTGGCCTGCTTCACTTAATGCAGTAATGTAGAACTAAATCTTGGTTTAAGAAACAACTGTCTTCCCCTATAATATGACAAATATTAATTTATCTAATGTATATTAAAAATACTATTAATCAAACAAGTCTAATGTCTAGATTTTTTCCAGATGAGCAAACACTAGACTGGGATTTCTCAGCATTGACTGTCTCCCCTGTTGATTTAATTGAAAATGCTTTTGTTTTGTTTGCAGGAACTCATCTTTCTCCCTATGAGTATGTAAAAGGTCATATGTTTCCGCAGTGTCTCTGCCAAACACAGGCAAAAGAAAGGGTCTTTTGAATCATGAAATATTCACATCCAAGGGCTCTGGTGCTTCAGAAGACTGCTTATTTTGCTGCTCCTTTTCTCTTTTCTTATTTTTTATTAAAGTTAAAATAAAAATTATAGCCTTAGGCTTCTTGATTCACTTGTCCATTACTTGAGAAAACCTGTTTTCTTCTTTGAAGAGCCCTGAGTGCTAAGTCTTCCCTGGCAATATGTGTACAAATCCAGTTTTGCTGTGAACATTACCTACATGTTAAGACTGTCTCTTTTACAGGTCTCACAGTTGATAAGAATTACTGTTTCCTCTATGTCTGATTACAGTACACAAGAAAACAGTAGAGATATCACTGTTGTACATGCACTGGTAATTGGGAACTACAATGCAAGGAAGGCTGGGGGAATATTATGACCTTTTAGTGTTTATTAATGCATTTGTTGCTATTTTTTTTTTTTTTTACTTAGCTAATTGTATGTCAAAATCTCTCAGAAGAGTATCCTATTGGCTACATTGAAGTTCTATCCATAGAAAGAAACATCAATGCTCCAGAGTTTTCTTCAATGCCAAAGCAGCTCTCATTATCACTTTTTCCCAGAGATTGGTTGGACATGTGGATCATTCACTGGATTTTGTCTTATATATTAAAGTTGATGAAGTCCAGGCTTAATGTTATCCTACTTTTGAAGAAACTTGGTTCTCAAACTACCATAAAGCTTTTATTCCAAGCCAAGTGTTCTGCACAAAATGTGACAGCTTGAGAAAAAAAAAAAAGGTCAGATTTGTTTCTTTGAACATGAATAAAATGTAGCAGTTGCAGCAGACACACGCACACACACACAGATAAAATGCATCCCATAAAAATAATGTTTTTCAAAATGACTGAGCTGCATAAAAGCAGGTTTCCCTTCACAAAAATCACAAGTGCCAGTCTTGCTGTAAAAATTGCTATATGGTATTCCTGATAAGCAAGAGAGTTATCTTACTGTTCATTATGGCTCCCACAATTCCACCCCATGTATTTCAGTTAGGAAAAAAATATTGAGACGCAGAGTATTATTAGAGGGGCAGACTGTGTTTAGGAACACTGACTGCATGGTACTTGCAGAAGATCAAAGGATAATTCAAAATATTAACACAAGAAAAAAAAAAAGTCTGTTCATTGCATAAGCATGTGAGCAAAGCCTGGTAGCTGCAGAGTCCATGAAATGACTCAACATGCATCTACAGGGTAGGTTTGAAGGAGTTATCCCTTTCTGGTGAATGTGTGGCTTTTTCTTTTAATTTCATTAACTTTGGGAGCATTTTCTAAGGAGGCCTTTGGAATGCAAGCAATGATTTTGTTCTCAGTCTGGCATGGAAATTATAAATAACCAGAATAATAGCAAAAAGAACTGAAACTTTGCTATCTGACATGGACATCCTTTAAGAGCATATACTTTACAGCATTATTAGCCTTTTCCAAGCTATACTCGGAATGAAATTGAAATAAATTTCCCTAGCACCACAAAATTTCTCCTTCAGGTAATGTGCAGCTGCTCTGATGTCTTGCAAAACATTTTAAACATGCATGTTTTCTATATCTCCTGACAACTCTACTTGAGGACTGTCTGCTGAGTTTATAAATTTTTCAATGCCTTTTTCTAGAACCAATCTTAGGCCTGTAAGAATTGGGAGAAAGAGAAAATATATGTAGAATAGAAAATATATATAAAAATATCAGTTGTAAATAAAACAATGTTTTCTAGACTTTTCTGGTAATTGTTGCATTATCAATGGAAAGAGGTAAGTATAGCTTACCCATCGGGATTGGAAGAAGAGAGGAAGTTGAACGTAAGACATTTATTTCCTGAAAATTGTGAAAGTTTCAAAATTCATTTTCATTCCTCAGTGGGATGAAAATAAAACGTATTCATAGCTACACAGAAAACAGAACAAAGCAACCATACAACAACAACAAAAAACCCAAACCCAACCCAAAACCAAAAAACTTGAGAAAAAGTCAAGAAGTCTCAAAGAAGGGTTGGTAAAGGCATACATCTGGTCCTAAATATGATTGAAGCAGTAATCTTACCTGTCAGATTATCAGTGAATTCATTTATTTCTCAGCTAACATTCTTTTTCTTCATAAGAATAATCTATTGCTTAGTGCCTGATGGCACATCACAGCTCCAGTACCATAACAATCCCATTTCAAAAGACATAAAAAATAAGTAGTGCTAGTAAACCTCATGAAAACATTTGTGTTAGTCACATCAAGGGAATGAAATAATAATAGCGGGCAGGAATATGGTGGATCTTCAAGATATCTGACATGTGAACAGCTAAATAAACTCTGCTGATGGTTTAGTCAAGGCAGAGTGGGCAGCATTCGATGCAAGTATTCCAGCCTTCTTCTGTTTCTACGTTTTATATTGTTAATATAACCTTTCTAGTTCAACACATTCTTTAGGGCATTTTTACACTAAACTTGGCCAGGACACATTTCACTTAAGGAGCTTTCTGAAATTATTTAGCTGTCTTCAAGAAGACACATAGCCATGTTTGTTCTGCACTGTGAAGGTTCAAGCATCCTCACAAAGTCTATGAAAGTAGGTTTGTTTTGTGCACAATCCCATTTTCAAAGAAAGTCTCAGGTGTAAAACCTGGTTTCAGCAGTATTGAAACATAGTGCCAGGAAAGAACAAAGGGACTCTGCTATATCAGCCTTTCTGCCCCCTGTTAGCTCTCCCTGCACTCAAGGTTTAGTGAAGTATTCAGTTGCCTTTTCCAGGCACTCACAGCGAGTAGCACATAGTATTTTATGTAACATCTGCCAAAACTGTACTGAAAACAGTATTCTCATTGAGCTCAGAATTTTAGGCACTACTGCTCAGTAGGTAATGAGAGTTTGAGATAGAAAGTGAAAATATAAAAGCCAGCAGATTTCCTTTCCTGTTTTTCCTTGCAAATGGGCTTAATGAAGTATCTATCAATTGCAGGCCCAAAAAACCTTTGATTTTAGATTCCATGGCAGTTTAGTTTCAGGAGGAAAGTGCCACAATTTCAACAAATTATGATAATTTTAAATCATTTTACAAACAAGGTAGTTAAAGCCCCACAAAAGATCAACCAATTTGGCTGAAGCTAAGCATCAAAATTTAAATATAGCTGTCATGAGACTTCACAACTACTGAGGAAAGCTAGCAGCGATAGCTCTACCTTGCTTAATGTCTCAGGCATGCAGTTATGAGACTCACCCAATACAAAATCAATAATTTATACAAGAAATCCTCCATGTGTCTCTCCTAACTACCAAATAATAGATGAAAACTGACAGATAAAAGCCCAACTTCAACAACATCTCAGAGAAAGATGCCATACACATGAAGGCATCAGTTAAGTCTGTTCTCCTAAATATGTACTATGTGATGATTTGAGCTGTAAGAAAAACACAGCTTAGAAAAACAAAAAATCTTTATCTTTGGGTAGCAATAAGTTAGCTTATTTGGACTCCAGGTAATAAGACGTGAAGGTCACAGGACAATTTCAGAGGCAGTCATGATTTTCGCTTTCAACCTTATTTAAGATCACATTGGAAACCTTCAGGGGATATTATCAATAAAATGTTTGGACCACCCTGCAGTCAGAAATGTAAGATTCACAGGGATATAGAGAGAGCTAACAAAGCAAGCAGAAGCCTGTTTCCTGCTGCTTGATGTAAAGGGCATTCTCCTGGGACTGCATCCTGGTCCCTACACCCATGGATTTTTCATTAAGCAGCCTTTGGATAAAATGCATAAGAAGTGTTTGGAGCAGATTCTAAATGGCAGATTCTCAATTTTCAAGTGTACCTCCTTAACCAGAACCTGCAGTATTATAAGTTCACTCTTAAGCTCTCATGACTCTTTCATTACTGGCTGCGCATTGCATACTTTCAGCAGCAAGAGCAGAGACCCCCACTTTCTTACCCCTGTCACCACCTGGGCAGAAGGGTATCCTCCTGAGAAGCAGGAATGTTGACCTCTTCATGCCCCAGAAGAACCTGAATCCTTCCTCTGAAAGTGTGGGCATTTGTCTGCCAGCTGTGGTTTTGTATGAAAAAAGACCACAACTGTTGTACTTGATGCTGGATTGTGCTGGCATTGTATATCAAAACATTTTCCAGGCTGGGGTGCCTTAAACAAAAGGATGCCGAAGTATGCAGCCAGACTGGAGGACAAACCCGGAATATATGCATCTACCAGGCTCACAAGCCAAGCTGTGTGAGTTTTGCCCCTTCTGGCCCCTGAGGTGTTGCTTCTGGGAGCCATTCCTCCTAGATCCTGTAAATGGGGCTGTGTGGCTTTTTAATGATACAATTCAAACCCAGGCATCTGACCTAAAACTGGAGCTGTAAAATCAACAGTCTGTCTGGTCTACTCTTAGGAGGCCTGAGTAGCCAGATGATGTTTTTAATGATTCACTTTCTTGGAATTAGAAAACAAATTTCTCTTAAAGTGAGATTTGCCCCAGTCTCTTAGGAGATCAGAAGCTTACAGGCAGTGATTTTATATACAAACTAAAGTAAGACAGAAAACATTGCAGAAACTAGTTTTCATTTGCACTCTTTTATGGAATTTCCTTTAACAATTACAATACAGAAAGAAAGGCTCTGAAGCGCTTAAAGTATCTAAGCTCATGAGAGTTTTGCCCTGCATCACCTGAATTTGTTATTCTATTTTGATATGTTGGCAGCACCTCTTCAAACAGGTTCAGTTTTGTTTGACAAGCTCATTTTTTAGCAGACAAGGAAGCAATCAGTAAGCTTCTGTCAGGGCAGCCTTTGCTCTTCATCTCCTGTCAGTGAAGAGTTCCCCATATCTTCCTAACTGTTTTCTGACCTCTTGAACTCACTGTCTACAAAGCAAAATTTGCCCTTTGTCCAATGCATAGGTCTTTTATTCACAGATAGTGAAGTTCAATTCATGATTTATGATAATGTTTTCCTAGAAGATGTGTGATTTAGTTTTTCTAAACAGACTACATTAATATTTTACATCTGTGCATCCCTATTTTTCAGCGTTTTCTGTTTTCCTTGAATTGATCTGTACACCTGCGAACATGATCATCCAGAGGAACTAAAGAGAATGCTGTACATCTCCTGAGCCTACATCAGACTTTATTTGTAAGCAGTGGTGCTGGTACACATCTTGCTTCTAGCTAAGGGCTAGGAACACACTCAAGAGGTGCGGTTTCTCCAGCATTTGATATTAGCCAATAAATACCTATATTTCATGGCTGCTTGTGACTACCTGCTTTGGAAAATATCTGTATCTTACCTGAAATTGTACCTAAAGGACAAAAGAAGGCTATTTATTTAGAATAAAGGTTTTTTTTTTTTTTTTTAAGTTTTGAAAACATAGAATAAATAAAAAGTTCTGGGAAAAAAAGCGCCTGAAGTTTACAATTGTGCACTACTTTTCTACAATTGATAATATAATATAAAATCAAATAACAAAAAAAAACTGGGGGCAAGAATCCGGAAGAGGGGATTTCACAGCTCGGTCACCGGGTGGTGAGCATTTGTATCCTCTTCCCTTGTATTTTCTCTGGTCATTATTGTTATTAGTGGTAGCAATAGTGATTTGTGTTATACCTTAGTTATTGGACTGTTCTTATCTCAACC
>JAOEHY010015269.1:0-15572 GCA_025447955.1 Psilopsiagon aurifrons
ACCTCACCTCACTTCACCTCCCATCCTCCTTTCCCTTCCGGTAAATTAATATCTTTTAACAGTTGAAGTAAAATAAAAGTCTGTTTCATGGTTTTTCATCTACATGGCAGACCTAAACGAAGCATTCTTCATTTGCACTTTGTCAGAGGATAGATGGAAAGTACCATCTGTAATAACTGTGACCAGCTTCAGAAGCCTGGCAACATATTCTTTCAAATTTTTTTTTTTTTTTTTTTTTTTTTTTTGATGAAATGGCAGTTGCTGATATTTGCAATCAATTAATTTAGGCAGGTTTTAGGAAGCATTCTAAATTTATAGAAAAAAAAGACCCCAAACACCAACAATTAAACCTTGAAAAAAATCAGGACAAACTTTGCTTCTATTTACTGTGTTTGAAAAAAAAAAATTCTGCTTTGAAATTGGAAGGGAAAACCTTTTTTAAGCAGAAAGAAATATTTTGATTAGCTGAGCACTTTTTTTTGTATTTTTACTTCCTTAAAATCCAGAGGTTTTAATTTTCTTTATTTTTTTTTCTCAGTTAAATCTTTGTGGCTAAGAATCTACATCTGTATGGTTTGAGTAGATTGTATTTATGTACATAACTACATCCATGACCGTGCAAAATAATGGGGAATTTTGTGTCAAGTAACCATTTTTCAGCATTGTATTATCGGTCATTGATTTTTTTGCAGAAATTGCAAGCATACTGGTTTATACTGCTCTATTATCTGTAGAAAAGCCCAGTGTCATGGTTTAAGCCCAGTCATAAATCAGCCATGCAGTCATTAGCTCACTTCCCACCTTCCTTCTCCTGCTCCCAGAGGGATGGAGAGGAGAATCAAAAAAATGTAACTCCCGTGGATTGAGATAGGAGCAGTCCGGTAGCTAAGGTGTAGCACAAACCACTACTGCTACCAGTAATAATAATGTTGATAAGGGAAATAACCAGGGAAGAGAATACAACAGCTCACCACCCGCTGCCTGATACTCAGCCCGACCTGAGCAGTAATCTAACCCTTCTGGGTAACTGCAGCCAGTTTACATAGTGGGCGTGACGTGCTGTGATATGGAATACCTCTTTGGTCAGTTTGGGTCAGGTGTCCTATCTCTGCTTCCTCCTAGCTTCCCCTCCTCCCTGCAGAGTATGAGGCTCAGAAAGCCCTTGGTCAGAGTAAACATTACTAAGCAGCAGCTAAAACATCTGTGTTATCAGCGTTGTTCCCAGACTGAAAGTCAAAAGCACAGCACTGCAATAGCTACAAAGAATGAGAAAAATGCCTGCTACTGCTGAACCCAGGACACCCAGAAAATTAAGGCTCAATGTATGTCTAAGGTAGAGGATAAAATATGTAAAAATGCCATTACAGTTTTTCTGTATTTAATCATTTTGAAGGAAAAACACAATTTAAAACTTCAACTATGAGAGCCTCAAAGTTCTTAAGAGACTCATTATTATTCAGTCCAAGTCTTGAGTTCTAGAATAGAGAAAATCATCTATTGAAAGCATAACTCTATATAAATGAAAGATTTCTCCATTTTTAAATATTAGTGTCCTTTAAACCCAATTTCTAGAACATAGACTCCTTCTCTCCATAGGTGTTCTTTTTAAAATAAGGAGAAAAATAGGCAGAAACAGACCCCAAGAAGAAGATAATTCTAAAATAAATCCCAAATTTCATTATTTCATGGCTGGTTATTCAGCCAGTACTAGATGATGTTGCAAAATTATTAAATGGATCAAAATTATTAATTAAATGGAGCTATGCCAGCTTCTACCATCAAAAAAGCGGTTCAACATATCTTCACACCTTCACTTTGTTCTCTGATAGTGAAATCGTCTTTCAATAGCTGCAAAAGCCACAGTGCTTGAACTACTGTAGGGTGCATTTGCATTAGAATTTGTTGGAGCTGCTTATTTCCACAGAAATATGGTCCTTGAGGGGAAATACAGACTTGCTTACAAGAGAGTAATATTCAATGAGTGCATTTAAGTGACTGTGGACTCACTGCAAGCTTGCCAAAGTGGTCTCTGAGCTAGGAGCTTGTACCTCTATAGGGGACCACATAATCCATGTTGTGTAAATGGCTACAGAGCTATTGTGGTTTAACTTTCCTTTACATCTTCCTCCTGCTGAATATCAGTTGCGTTTAAAAAAGCAGCATAAGACCCTTACTCAAGGCTTTTAATAGCAGACATTATGCACCACTATCAACTATCCTCTAGGGAACAATGGTGTGCTTACAGAGGACTAAACTAGGTCTTCTTCTCCAGTTACCATCCATAATTTCTCTGCTTCTGTCGAAAGAGTGTCTCAAGGGAAATAAATAAAATTTCAGTATGGAGTGGGCAACTTAAAATGAAATGAAGCCTTGAGAGAGGGTCTTTAGTTGCTTCTTCAGATAACTATGCATATTTAATAAAACTTGCCCATAGCAAGACTTCCACTATTCAGCATAATCCAGCTTTTCTTAACTATAGACCCTCTGAGAATCAGACATTTTTATATAATCTGATATGCCACCTATCTATAAGAAAGTTTACTTTCCCCCTTAATAGCTAGTAAATGGAAGCTGAATGGAAAATAGGATAAAAGAGCTTTTGTCAACCACATATATTTAATTATTATGCAATTATTGTGTGCTGTGACAATGAGATCTTCAATGTTTTCTCTCTTCACCAGAAAGATATATTAGCTTTTGATTGCAGAATAAAGCTGCTGCAGTATTGTGAAAGACTGCTTAGTTACCCAGTAAGTTACAGGGTATCTAGAATGCATCTATCAAATACTATCTCATATCATGAAATTTAAACTTATGCCATTTATTTATTCATATTTTTATATATGAACAAAAGATGAGTAAGTATTATTTGCTCTGCAAAACTCCATGGTGTGATATCCAAGGTAATAACTTGGACACTCAGTATTCCCTTGAGAGTTATTTCTGTGAACCAAAGTGCAGTTCATGTAAGGTAAATTGTTCCTCTTCACTTTGTGCTGAGTTAGAAAGTTGTTACTTTGGAAGACAGTGTCATAAAATTTAAATATTACTGGCTTTCCTGACACTATGATTCATGAGGCAAATAATGGCGCCATTTAAAGAGAGTGAAGTAGTTAGCCCATTCATATGCAGATTCTGGTATTAGGAATACTTAAAATATGACCATCAAGCATCAATGAAAATATCTGACTGCCTGATGGATGGTGGGGGGCACCGGAGGTAGAACATATTGTTATCTTCTCTAATGGTATTACAGAAGTTGTCCAGAGGTTAACACATGAGGCTGTGTGGTGCCTACTGTGACAGTATTAGGCAAGCTGATGTGAAGCTTCTAAATTCTGAGTATATCATGAAAAATCACGGAGACCTATTCCACTGTTGCCTGCAGCAGTATGTGAAGCAGATATTTCATCAGGCTAAAACCTTTATTCTGAGGTCACCATGTAAACAGTTAACGAAGCAGAAACACTCCGGGGATTCATTGATTGAGCACAGTTAGATGTGTTCTGTATAAAAGTTCAATTTCAAAGCAGTGAAATTACCTCACTGACGCTTTAAAGAAACTGCAGACATCATTGTACTCCTCCAGCATTAAATGAGGTGTTCATGATTAATTTCTTATTTTCTAAGACAATGTAACTGTTTGAGTATAACTTTTATTAAGCATTATGAAGTTAAAAGGGGAAGAAAAAGCCTAGAGGTCATAAACTACTTAATACAATTTAGAGTGCAATAAGGAGTTATTGCTGCACTAGTGCCTGTTAATGTATCTGCAGATTTCTATGGAGTTAACTTTTTTGTCACAGGAATTGCCTTATAACTGGTTTCCATCAAATGCTGTATCACTGTATCACAACCTAACACAAAGATAGTTTGAGATGTAATTCATGAGCCTAGGAATGGATGTTGTATCTCTTTGTATTCTGCTAAGCTCCAAACAGCACTGAAGCTAGTGCAGTATTTCTCAAGCAAGGGAACACCGTACAGTACCTCAACAATGTCATGTCCTTAACACTTCTTTAAGCATGTTAGCATTTCCTGGGAAGTCAAAGGCTAAGAAATCCTCTACCACATTTCCTTTTGCTCCTAAAAAAGCTAACAAACCCCAAAAAACTAGTAAATGGAGCACTACTGTGAACAGCTAGAGAGTGAAACTGTTAAAGCCTTTGTAGTACTGATTAGTATTATGTAAATCACTCCATGAAGCCTCAGGTTGGCAATGAAGTGCTTTCTTTCACCATCTCTCCATTATAGAAACAGAAACACATCCCACAGGAACAGCTCTTTGGGAATAAATGCCAGATGTGGTGATTTTAAGACCAGGAGGAACTATTATGATTTCTGCGTAACAAGCCTTTGAATTTTTAGAAAATGTCAAGCCCTTAACTTGGTTGTGCTAAAACCACACATTATGCATGTAATCTATTTTTCACTGTGGAACCTGTGAACTGTTTCCATGTCTTTATCACTTCTATTACTTTTCCTAGGAACATACCAAGGGATCAGTCTTCTCACTGAGGATCTGCCACATTCCTCCTGGGGGTTTGAGTATTATGTGACTATCCTCCTTCACTCGAGATTGTTTCTTGAATGTATATTATTGCAACAACAGCTTCTTTGAGTTTAATTCCATCTCCAAAAGCAAAATCGTTTATATGCTCTTTCATGAGTAAATGACATTTCCTCATATGTGGTGCATATATTTTACAAACAAAAAGTGCAAAAAAAAAAAAAAATGAAAACATTCTTTAGCTTTAGGGTGTACAAGGAGTGCCTTTGAAATCTGTGAGATGTGTTCAAACAGGTAGTTTCCTGAACTCACAGAGAAAATAGAGAAGGCTGGCATTCCTGTGGCTTTGTAAAGATATCCATTAGGTGAAGTACTGCATAAGTCTTAGTGGGATGGAAACTTTAATGATACATGTGTACCTAACAATTTGTTTAAATGAATGCTGCTACTCCAGTTTCACTTTACATGAGTGCACTTCTCTACGTAGTGAACAATAGCTATTTTGGCATGATAGGTGTCTGAAGATGGTAGATTCCCTTTGATTAGGTTAAGTCAATAAGCTTATAATGAAGGCTCTAAATCTTAAAGAGATAGCAATTCATACTAATTTAGAGAATATAATGAATATATGAATGAATTGACACAGTACAAATTCCAGTATTTATTAAAAACAACATGAACACAGATTATGGACCAATTTGTTGTGGAAATTAAAATAAAAACTAAAATAAATCTAAAATGATTTTTACAATGTAATGTGTATGTCCATAATGATGTATATATATATACAAACTTGTGTACACCTGCCACATCCATATTGCTAAGACATAAAATCATCCAGTACATAAGTCCCTCATGAATGCTCCAAGCCAAGGGGCAGAAGATTCATTCAGGTCTAGTTAATCAGCATCTTGCTATCCAGCTAGTGCTATGAGAGAAGTCTGTCTCATCTGTTGGTTTTCAACAACGAGAAGGTTTTGATCCATCTGTCACACAATTGCTCCCATTTCTATTTGGAGAAATATGCAATCTGTTCCATTAATAAAATGTCTCAAGTTATTTCCTCCTTCCATACAGCTCTAAACCCACTTGACAGGTGGATATTTTGACCTGTACATGGTGCAAAGCATTGAGTCATTTTAGTAAGTGTATGTCTCTTCAAATAAAAGAAAGATAGACACTAATTAAAACCTGGGTAAGTCATCTGGAAGACTGGTAGCGCACTCTGGCATTTGTTAACACAATAAGAAAGTCAGTAATTATAGTAGTATTGTTAGTGCCATTGAAGTTATAACAGCCTGTCAGAAGAGACATTATAAACCACTATATTCAGGTGTTCATAACGACAACCATAAAAATTAAAATAGAGCTGAAACTTGGCATCCAAGAGCTTGGTTTGGAGCACTTTTTTCCTTTAACAAAATTGGGTTGGGGATTCTTGTGGCTGCACATATTTATATCTAAACTTGGTGTTTTAAATACCTTACTTTGAAATGACTTACAAAATAAGTGGTTATTTTGCTCAGGAAATAAATACTTCGGAATTAAAATTGTGTTGGTTTAAATCCAGTTTCATCTGTTTATTGTGGTCCAAGACATATGCCTTCTGTTTTGGTCAGGTACTTAAATATGTATTTATCTAAACATTTGAGGAATTTATAGAAGTAGTCAGCTGGGAAAGGTATCAGTTTAGATACTTCTGTTCATCTGATTATGAATCTCTCAGTTCTTAAGGTTCTTTTTTCAAAACACCACTTATAAAACTGAGGATGAAAATAATGTCTCCTTTTCTTGGCTCCCTTTTGTTCTTTTACACTGTCAGCTACTTGGAGTAGAAGTTGTTCTTTGCCAGTGTTTGTATAGTGCTTGTCCCAGTGGGATCAAGCCCCAGTCAGATAAAGCACAACAGGAATGAAAATACCATATAATGGTATGTTTGCAAATATTCCTTCTAGTGGTGGCTGCTTTTAGGGTTTTACAGGAAATCAATTACTCCTTTATTATCTGCTAAAATGGGCCAATTCAACAACATCTGGCAAAATTAAAGATCCCAGCTCTTAATTTCTTATGTCATGCTAGTTCACAGACTTAATGAAAGAAAACTGTTTACATGTTATACTTATATCTGCATTTGAATGATTAGATCCCATAAATTATGCAGGACACCATTAATGCATCATTATGCATCAGATTACAATGTCCTCATTCCAGCAGCAGTCTCTGATTAATTACATAGCAATCACTGCAGAGCTGACATTTCCAGAGATGGGGGATTACCCTGAGTGTCCCTTGGTGCAAGCAGTCATTAATATGATGGCACAAGGATTTGGGATAACAAATCACCCCTGGCTAGAACAGGCCTAAACTCATTAAAGATTAAACGTTGTATGGATTTAATCTTTTGTTTAAAAAAAGTAAATGCAGGGAGAATTTTCTTGATAATAGTACCTTGGGTTTTGTTTCATCCAAATAAATCTGCTTGCACCAGCAATGCAGCAAAATAACAAAGGAACTTAATAAGATGCATCAGGTAAGGATAAAGCACTTGACTTCAGGACATCTTCTTCATTGATTGCTTTTCTTCTCTCTTCCTTACTACAAATGGAGAGAAGAAAAACTGTTCCTTACATATGACTCCAAAATCAAGAGTCAAGAAAGAGCCTGAGCCAAGCTGATTATGCCTATTCTATCTCTGTTATCCATGTTCTACAAAGCATCCTGGTTCCTAGCCTAAATAGCATCAATTGGCTTGCATCCATGTGATCCCTAGGCTATGGGATCTGAAGCATGCCACTCTGTTTCATGCCTGCATTTGCCAGCCACAGGAGCTAATTGGTTCATTTTAGATCAAAACAGGTCTGAACTAACACATATGGATAATTTTCACTCTGGAACACTGATGTGAAACAGGAGTGCAGATGAAGTCAGTGGTGTGCATGTACCCACCATGTTTTCCTAATGTAAAATCTGTGTCAAGTTTCATTTGTTTAGGAACACATTAGGGTGTTCAAATGTTTTTCTGTTTGGCTTTGTTGAATACTACTGTGAAAGTCAAAAGACTGCCTATTATTTATGTTCATGGTAAAAGCAGAAAGTGAAAAATGGAAGTAAATAAATATGAGGTAGAGAAGAAATTTCCTGAAAGATTTATCTTTCCAATGGTTAGGCTCCCAGCTGAGCAACTTAAATGAGTACCTTACTCATTGGAAACTGCTTGCATGGGGAATGAAGAGTAAGAGATATCTCTATATGGCAGTTTAGGTCCTTGGTGAGTTAAATCATACACTGGGAATACTTATTTCCCCACATAACTGCATACTGAGTAGCAGTGAGTTAAGTGGGATGAGTTAAAGCTAGTGACTGAACAAAGAAGACAGTTAATTTTATCTTCCTAGTGCGGTATTCAATTGCCTGAGCCACTCTTTTATTGTGGTGTCAAGAAGTGTTAGCCCTGTTTGTGTAAATGGACTCTTTATCTGCACTAGTCAACAGGTAGTATCACTGACCTTTCTATTCTGTCTCATCTGTGAAGAAGAGGGACTTAGAGATATCTCCTACCTTATTTCAACAATTAGACCTCTTCCGTAAAGAAGAAGCATATGTTTGATTGTATGTATATAGACTTAGATCACTCTTATAATTTCTGGAACCCTGGTCTATGCTATTTGAAAGCACAGAGCCTTCATACAGCAAAGACAGAGAGTAATCCTGCAGTGGAAAAGGAAATATTGATTTACTCTTGGTCCTGTTCTAAGTCTTACCATCTTCAGCGAGAGTCAGCTGAGATGACCTGAGTGTTCTCACGTAAATTCTTCAGGAAAGAAAAATGCCACATCAAACTTAAAGTAGACACTGAGGTTGAAATTGCCAGGGAAACAGACATATTTCAGGATCCTGAAAAGCTGCCAGGACATTTAATCCATTACATTTATTTCTTGAAAGATTTTACATAACCCTTTACTGGCCAAAAACTTCATGTATCTGCTGCAGATCACTGCCTTTGCACATTGTTCATGGGGAGTGAATTAATACAAAACCAAACGAAGCATATGAATGTGTGGGAAGTACTTTATTCCTTGAGAGACCTTTTTTTTATGTAACACAACCAACTGAACCAGAAAACATACCTTAAAATGTTAGCATCTGACACTTGCTAGAACGTCAGGAAATGTGTCCTAAACACGTGTTGGATTCATGTCAGATTTTCATATTTGTTACCTGTGCTTTTTTTAAAGAACTCTTCTTAAACTCAGGATGTTCTTGACCTTGTTCCTCGCCTTGGCCTGACTTTTTTTTTTTTTTTATTTGTTATATATTCATATTTGTGACCCTTACACTTCTCTCAAATATTTTAAAGGCTCTGCTACATCATATTTGTGGTAGGACTGAATCAGGAAGAAAGGTTTCTAAACAAGCAGCTATTGAAATCCATGAAGCTCAATCTCAAAAAGAAGGGCTTAACTATTAAAGTGCTGGTGTGGACACAGAGATAATCTGAGTAAGGGTCTGGCTCACAGTCCCCGGGATGCCTGTGGCAGGATGTCTGTGGCAAAGGGAGGGTTTGGAGCCTGGCGTGATTCACACCAAATGGGCGCAGGAATCCAGGGTGTCCTTTGGTGTGCTAGAAGCTATGTTTCCTAAACATAGGTTCAAATAATACCTATTTCCAAATTATCTACTCTGTCAAACACAAATAATTGCCTTAAACTGCGTTTATAAGTCCTTTTTGAGGTTACAGAGAAGTAGGCAGCAGCATGGACTTTCTTTCCTTTGCTATTTTAATAGAAAACAGAGTCAAACTCTAACAAAGCAGACAACAAGCAAGCCTGAGAAGCCTCAGGATAAAAACATCCTAGGCTGCTAGTAATGTTTGTCAAGGATACCTGAGTTTTGAAAAAACAGTATCTGCTCTACACAAAACTCCTTCCCCAACATACCCTACACCAGCTTACTACTGCTTAATCTACCCTCCTGTCTTTGCTTTCATCTTCATGCTTCCCCTTTGTCTTGTACTTTATCACAGCTAAACATTTTTCTCTCCAATAAAAACCTTAACAGTAACTCATATCTGTATTTTCTTTTTTTCTTTTTTTCATTTGCACAGAGTCAGTACACTTTAAATCTTTGCTGCCATCCTGGTTTCATTAGAATGGCATGCCATTCTTGCTGTCACGTTACACCCACAGGTTGTCTGTCAGATTTAATGTGGGATTTCCTGTGCCAGAACTCATCTAGGCAACCTGCACCATTCGTTTCTTTGTAGCAGGGGATGAGTGGAGCTGCTGTGCACCATTTCTGAGCACAGAGCAACATTGCGCACCCAGCATGCTGATGAGAAGTGCAAGCTCCCTGCTTCTGCTTGTCCATAGCCATTTCATGTTAGTGGCTCTTTTCTTCATGATAACCTGAGAGAAGCAGGCTTCCTTACATCCTGCTGAATACTGACATTCACTGGAGGTAAAAAATTACCCTGTTATTTCTAACAGCTGATGCTGCCAACCTTGTAGATTGTTACAGTACTTGTAGTTTAGTGACAATTATGTTTCTGAGACAAACGGCCTTGCTATCTCTATTTCTGTATCCTCACACTGAAAGGGCTCTTTAAGCAAGCTCAGTACCTGAATTTTCACATCTCCATTGGGCGGATGTAATTGCTGACTTCACTACATGCCTTTGTCTTGCTGTGTCTGTTAAGATTTCAGGTTTATTCCTTGAATAAGTTTCCCCCTACTGCCTTCACTTCTTACTCCAGCTCTCAAGCTTATATCAAACATCAATTCAGCCCCTTTTGTTTTAAATTCATTTTTGACAGTTGCTGCCTTCTGAGCATTTTTATTATGTCTCCTATAAATTGGCATCTACAAAATAAAGAGCACAACCATAGCCCTAGCAAAAAAGAATGCAATAGTGCCCCTACACTTACTGTAAGAGATATAAACTACTGAGGGAACACTTTGAACTCATTCATAAATTGGAATGTGTCCTTTGATAGTTAGATGTGGTCACTACAAAGAAAAGTTTCACAAGCAAAATGTGGGCTGAGAACACAATAGATTTTATGTTTTGGCATAAGAAATTCCAAAGGAAGAACTAAATAGACCCACTGGTGGCAGCATTATTCAGGTCTGCAGTTGCATCCTATCTCTATTCAAGCAACACTAATAATGTTAAGCAGGTTACCTCATTAATCTGTGAGTGCCTATACACGTATGTTTTCTCTGTACAGGGAAACAAAAGTGTCAGGTTTGTTACAAACGTTTCCCCTGGATGATGGTACAAAAATCTATTTTTAGGCTACATCTTTACCTTTTACTTCTTCAAGCATAAAAGAGAGATAAGAGCACTCCCCTGTCTCTCAGGGGTGTTGTGGAGATAAATACATTAAAGACCATGAGGTACTCACCTCTCATTATTTTAGGCAGCGCCAGCAGAACTCCCAAGTGTTTGCTTTCTTAAGCTCTGTCAAATTACTGGGCCCAATGTTTCCTGCTGTATGTTGCCTTAATATTTTCCCTGCTCAAGTGAAATGGGAGTAAAGCACTGTCTGTTAGACAGTGTAGTGTTTTACAGCGTCCCCCTGAGGACACTCTCAGTGTCCATAGCAGTGCATGATATGATAGTGTGGTTAAAGTGATGATAAAGAAAGCTTACCCATGAGAAAAAGGCTTATCACTACTTACTTGGACTCAGAGAAATCACTAACAGATTACTCCAGAGAAGCGATATTGGACTTAAAGACATTTGTGTGATGTAAGCTTGAAAGGATCAGAGATGACATCTTCATTGCTTCAATTTCCATTAGCTGCAGGTCGTTAAACAGGCATTTGCAGGCGTAATTCTGTATTCATAAAACAACTGAAATATTCATTACACAGAAAATGACTCAAAATACACTCCAATCATTTCTGGATGTGATATTTTTAATGTATAAAGATATAGATGACCAGGTCTTTCTGTCACTCTCTTCCCCCATTACAATACTGAAGTGCACTTGTACTTATAGCCAAGCCTGTAAGTGTCACAACTAAGTTCCTTTTTCTCTTTTATGATGTAAGAGACCTTCCTGAGTGTATCTGCAGATCACTCACAGGAATCGGGTTTCATAATCAATCTCCAAGCCATCAAAATAACTTTTCATGAGTATACATGTAACCCTTTCTTGTACATTTACACTGCAAGCTAAATAACCCTTTACCACTTCTTTCCACATGGCTCTTGCCTCAGTCAGTCCAGCTGTAAGCAAAGTAAAAAATTTGCAATGCTTAAATATTCAATATTAGTGCTACAATTTCCAGCTTGCTTTAGTGGGACTAGAGAAAACATGTGTGGTAGTGAGGCTTTGGGAAAAATAAAAAATTCAAAAAAAATTCTTGCAAACAACATATTTATGATAATCAGTTTTCCTCCAGAACAGCACATGGAAAAGGCAGAACTGATGATGCCTGATTGCCTACTGAGAGCTACAGACCTTGAACAACGAAGTTAGATCCAGTTTGCAGAGCTGTCAGTCAGGCAGCAGTAGCAGAAGTTTGTCATGGGGAAGGGAGCAGTATAAATAAAGAGCTTCTAGGTCTCTAATCTCAGGCAGAAATAAGCTCCTTGAGCCAATTTTTTAAATGAGCAGCTACAGTAAGCAAGTGAAACCTCTATTTAAGCAATTAGATAAAGTGCTGAGCATTCAAAATAACTTGAATACATATAAAGTGTCTTCAGTGAGAAATTCCTCTGTGCAGTGGCTGCGTAAATCAGAGTTTTGTTTGGTGGATGGATGTTGGAATATGCTAAATATGTCTTCTCAATGGGAAAAAACCTGAAAACTTTTGGGGTCTTTTTCCTCCTTTTGTTTTTCCAGTGATAGCAAAATGAGTCTATAGAAAATACCATTCCTCTGGTCTGCGTTGGGGTGCTCTAGAGGTCTGCAGAAAGTTGTCTTTCCAAGGACTTTCTTAGTGGAACTGGAACAAGTCCCCTGATATTTCTGAGGCACAGTTTCCCACCATGCGTTCACTATGAACTTACCAAGGCTACAAGTTCCATACCTTCACTATGAACTTACTTAGAGGCTTCAGGTCTTCTGACACCTGAAACATAAGACAATAAAAACAATAGGGAACAGTTTGGTGGTGAGAAGGAGATGCTGATGCTTTGCCCAAGAAATGCTACATAAAGGATGACCTTTGTATACCTGGTGTGACTTCAGATAGCAATAAGAAAACCTTTAGTACTCAGTGTGTTTTAACCTGTTAAAAGGCAGATTTGAAGCTCGGGAACTTGGGCAATATGTATTGTACTCATTCGGTGCTCAGAATTCTATATACAGACCAATAAATTCAGATCTCCATCTAATAGACATTCTATGCTAAAAAATTGTGATCTTAAAAGCACTTCAGTTACAGTGTGTAAGCTATTGTTTAGTAACAGAGGCAAAGAGAAAATAACACATTTTACAAGTCTTTATTCTTAAATGCTTTGGATAAAGGAATGTGGAAGAAGTCAAGCAATTACTTCCTATCCTCCTGGGAAAAGAAAGAAAACCCAACAACTGACAGTAGCAGCCCACCCCCAGAACATACCAAAGCATAACCTAAATGAAAATGGAAAAGGGGATGAGGGGTGGGTGGGTGGGGGATTTAAAAATAATCATGTTCCCAGAAGTATTGCATTAAGAAAACATCAGGAAATACATGACATGCATTTCCATAGTGCACAGTGCGTGGCTGTGATTTTGCTGTGAGGCGCAAAGGACTTGGTGCCTGCACAAAAATGTAAGGACATCAAAGCATATTTCAGCATTCAAATCAGAAGTGAGCCCTCTCAGTGTCAGCTGGCGTCCCCAAAGTTTACTCTGGTGAAATAGCCAAGTGTGATAATACCAAAGAGAAGGCACACACCACATCCTGGATAGTGACTAGTGGTGCTTCTATCTGCAGCCCATTTGGAGTACATGGAAGAGCTTATCAGAGAGCAGTTTCTCAAATGCTTAAGATGAAACAGGGTGTATTCATTTAGAGTTGATGAAAACAAAAAACACCCAACAAACAATCCTTTGGCAGGTTGCTATTCTGAAGGGCTCTGCCTCTTATTGGTATAAATGGTTAACCAGCACTGTGCACGGATGACTAAGCATGCTTATATAGATGTTTCCAATTGAAGTCGACATTATACCCTTTGTAATACCAAATAAACCAAGCAGCTTGTAGTAGCAGGTTGCTTCTTACTGAATTGGAGTGGAAATGTTCACAAATCATATTCTGCAAACCAAGACCCTCAGGGCAAATTTTCAAGAATGGAAAAGGGTTTCCAGTGGAGGAAAGTAGGAGACTGCTCAGCCTGTGTTCTTAGGACTGGTTATCAGCAGAGCATATGAATATTTCCAAACTAAAATGGACGCCTAATCTGGATTTTTCCTGTAATCTGCAGGTAAACATTGTGTGTTGTACAATTCAAAAAGAAAAGTTTAAAAAAAAAGATCACAAGGCAGACACAAAATCTGCCTTGCATTATGTGTAACTCAGTCAGATGGGATTGTATGGTTCTTGTGTGAAAGAAAACAGCCTGGTCGGGAGGATTTCCTGGTAGTAGTTAGTGTTTAAAATGTACTAGGTATGAATTGAATTGCAAAACACAGACCGAACAAGGACCTCAAAGCAAGCTCTGTGAGTTTCTTCTGCAGCCTACAGTGTAACTGCATCAGTGTCTGCTTCCCTTGGCTGTGTTGCTCAGTGCTGCATGTCCAGCACAAAATGACTGCAGAAAAAAATTCTAGTGCTCTATAATATTCAGGGAAATTTTCCACATCTTGGAAAAGCCCCAGTGTTTAAGTTTTTTATCTCAGTGTACTGGTTTGCAATTTTTTGAGTCTTCTGAGCAGACCTCACTCTGGGCAGAGTAGGTGTGCACACAAGAACATGCACATGCTGTCATGTACGATGGCATCTTCATTTCCCAGGTGAAGAAAAGACATTGAATCAATGGCATTTAATAGGCCAAATTAACAGTTCCAATGGCAGTTGCAAAAGCATAAGATTCTACGTCAGTGAGTAAAACTTCTTTTTAAAAAGAAAACAAGGTGTGAGCCCTCTCGGTGATATTTATGACGCTGAATTCCAACTTTATTTAAATGGGTCTGCAGCTGCTGAAAATTGGTTAATGCTCCTCATGCAAGTCGGAGTAAGACAATAAGGTGGATTCTGCTCTGCACTCAACTTATCCCAGGTAGTGAGAGGCTTTTAGAAAGTGGGGTACTGCTCCTCAAGTCCCTGTGACACTTTCATAGTGTTTTGAGGCACCTAAGGGCTGCTCCAGATTTCATTTTGTGGCTTCACTCTCTGTGTGAAGGTCAGAGCATTGTCAACCTCTCATGTTATGCACACATAGAGGCTAGAGAATGAATTCTCCTATAGTGGATTATGTGTTCCAGCTTTGACCAGCTTACAAGGAGGTGCCTTGTGTCACTCTGTTGAAAGCTGAGGTAATGCTTGGTTATGTGGATTTCCTTCTCTTTACTTTCTGAGTAAAATGTCCATGGTTTGTTCACTGGCATTCTAAAATTACATAAGTTAGCATGAATTCTCCCTGATCAGCACCTATGCTCACAACCTTACTTCACTTAGCTAGAGGATCAGGTATTTTCCAGCTTACTTGAGTTTCTGTGGTGCAGCTCATAGCTACAATTTTTCATGCATTACATGGAAAATGATTTTTCACTGTTCTGCAGAATTGTAACTGTTACACAGCTTTGCCATCTTTTTCTTTAAGGAGTTCTCCCTTGTAGCTTTCCTTCTTTTTCATTTACATGCTTTTCTTGCGCTATTTGTAGCATTCATTCAGCATACCCTCATTCTCACAGGTCCTTGTTCTCATGGGGACTTCAACCATCCTGATATCTGTTGGAGGGATGGTATGGCCTGGCCCAAGCAATCCAGGAAGTTCCTCAGTTGTGCAGACGACAACTTCCTTCTGCAAGTAATAGAGGAGCTGAAAAAGAGAGGTGCCATGCTTGACCTCGTGGTCACCAACAGGGAAGGGATGTTTGGAAATGTGACGCTCTAGTACAGCCTTG
>JAOEHY010015270.1:0-20731 GCA_025447955.1 Psilopsiagon aurifrons
GGCAGTGTTCAAGGCCAGGTTGGATGGGGCTTGGAGCAACCTGGTCCAGTGGAAGGTGTCCCTGCCCATGGCAGGGGTGGGAACTGGATGAGCTGTAAGGTCCCTTCCAACCCAAAACAGTCTGGGATTCTGTCAGCCACTTGTAAGGTCAATATGGGCCTATTGCAGTCCCAGATGGAGTATTTCCCATGATGAACGGAACCCCATATCACCTCATTTTGATTCTCTGAGTTTCCTTAATCCTTCCTCTTTGGCAGTGGGAACAAACAGTCCATTTGCTGTGCCTCCTCTTCTGCCAAAAAACTCTCTCTGATGTCCCCATCTCCATCAGTGTGTTTCACTTGAAAAGCAAAAAGCTGAAGTATTAGGGGGGATTTTCTGTGAGGTGGATCCATGGAGCTGCCTGGAAAAAGATAAAAAAGGAAAAATAAATGGAAAAATAAATGGAACCATCTTAGATCCTTTTTGTTTTCTCTCTTTGCTATTCAGAGAACTCCTGTGTCATCTGAGAGAGACACAGCAGGGAGCTGCTACGTACTTTGCCAAAGCATTGAGAAGGAATAGCCTCTGTTAAAGACACCACCCTCATTGGGATTATAAACACAAAAGGAGATGAATTTATGCAGTTGAACCTAATCCATGGAAAACACTGCAGTGAGGAGTGGGAGGCAGGGGAGCGCCTGGCTGTGGGCAACAGGCCAGGGGGGACATATGGATCACATTAAAAACCTATAAAGCAGCACCAGAAAATGCATTTCAATACAGAAGTGCCTCCAGCCCCACCTGCCTCTCTGTCACCGTGGCATTTGCTGAAGACTAATGATCCCAAGGAGGCCGGATCCCAGCTGAGCATGCCAGGGCACCCCATCCTGCCAGGGTATGGCGGGAGCAGGAGGCTGTGTGTGACAGCAGGAAAGTTCGGGACATCTCTTTGCTTGTGGGTTTGGTGCCTGGGGACCCAATCCTGTAGGACTTCCATGTGGGCATGGGTACTGGGCTCTCTCAAGCCCAGATGAGCAGCAGCACTAAGGCCTTCATGGCTGCTGTGCACCTGAAGAGTAGGATCCCCAGCATCCAGACACGACTGAGCACCAGCTCAGGGCACCAACACAAACCTCTTGCATGCTACCAGATCCACTTCTCCGGCTCGCACATAAACCTCCTGGCAGACACGAGGCGAGGTGCTGCAGCCCAAGTGTGAATGAATGGAGGCTGCTGGTGAGCCGGCTGCCAGGCAGAAAGGTGCTTCCCAAGGCAAGAAGTATACAGAATGTTGTGATAGCTGAGAGGAAACCAGCATTGTTTTCCATATGGAAGACAATCTGCAGTGGAGGGAAAGTCGTTTGATTCCAGGAACAACCAAACCCACAATTTACTGCTAAAACCACTCACATTCGGCTGTCCAAATCAGGAGAATAAGCACTTGTAAAAATGAATAATTGAAGACATCGTAAGCCTTTTATCAACCCTACAGCAACCATAAATGCCTTCTGCTAAGCACAGAGAAATGCCCTATCAGAAGTGTCATGGATGTATCATTCCCTATGCTTTCCCAAAGAGCACTTCACTATGATTCATGTAATGAAATGCCCAAAGTAAAAACTTACAGTAATCATGGTTATATCAGATTTGGTTTCTTGGTGAAAGCTGCATCACTCAGACGCAGTTCCACAACGGTATTGCATTTTATAGACAGTGTAAGTTTTGTAACATCTTAAATTAATCACATCCTTGCTTTGAAGTGATTAGATTTTGTAAAGACGGGAGGAACAAGCAAACTGTTATCCCTTAGCACCTCACTGCTGTTTGGAAGCAAACATTACTGAATGCAGCACGGACACTCCACAGGCAGGGACTGGTTGCCTGGCCTGAGAATACAGTGATTCAGTCTCACAGGCTGTTAAATGACAGTCCGGGAGGGGCCTGCACTGGGAAAACAGCTCCAAAATCAGAGGGCCAGTGCTGAACGTGCCTGCCCCACCGCCCTGCCATCATATCCATCATGCTGCAAAAGGCAGGCAGTCAGCTAATGCATGGTAGAGACTAAGGGCGCCGGTGGCTCTGGATCAATACCTTAGCGAATGGAAAAGCCATTATGGACAAAAATTATTCTTGGGCACTTGCATAATGCAAAGAAATACATGATGGGAAGGCATTATCTTACTCATGGGCTCTTGACTTTCACCCCATGGGTGAGCCCAGATGTGGACGGCACTGGGCAGTCACCAGGCAGCACTTTCAGCAGACAAGGGATGTGGTTCACAGAGCTACAAGGAGCTCTTTGTGCACCCTGCCTGCTCAGGGCTGTGTTTGAAGGAGCCAGGTATGCCAGGACCCACATGTCTGTGTGTAGTGAGGGCAATAGTCCTGTTTGCAATGGGGGATAATAGGATGGAAGGTACTGGTGGGGAAATCCCTGCATCAGGGGTCCCAGCATCCCATGACCCCTCGCTGCCTGCACAGTGCCCCAGCATGGAGCCACTTACCTGACACAGCCTCTGCCAAAGGGCTCGGGATTACAGGGTTCCTGTCCTTTCCCATCAAACCCAGAGCAAATCCACCCTTCTGGTTTGCGTGGCTCCTCCAGACACCCCAATACCACTATCCCAAATGGAGAGCAGTGAGTGCAGGGCTTGAAAGAAGGGACATTTCCAGTAATGGGGAGTGATGCCATTTCTGTCCCTCTGAAATAAAAAGTGATGAAAAATAGGGCAATGTGGGGGGCAAACACCCTTTAAAAAGGCAGGTGTTGTCATGGCTTCTCTAAGACACCTGGATGAAACCATCACCACCCTCCTGCTGCTCTTTAAAGCCATCCAAAGAGTTGTGGCTGCCACATCCCTGGCTGTGTTGGATGGGGCTTGGAGCAACCTGCTCTAGTGGAAGGTGTCCCTGCACATGGCAGGAGGCTGTAACTGCATGAGCTTTAAGGTCCCTTCCAGCCCAAACCAATCTGGGATTCTATGATTTAGGGGGATCATTGCAAACCAGCACCTCATCCCCCCGGCTCAGCAGTGCTCAGCCAGGTTTCCCGAGGGCAGTTAGCACCATCTATTGTCCAAACTTCAGAGCGGAGGGGACGGGCTCACTCGGGTAACACAGAAATGCATGTGTGCGAAGGAAACTACTCTTCTCTGTGCCTAAATTATCCAGAAATGCTCCCCTAATAAATAATTAATCTACTTCGTAAAGATGCATGTTCAAACAACACAAGCAGGCTTCAGGGTGCTGTGTGTTCATCAGCCTCGAGCTCCCCTTCCTGCACTGAAATCTTCACTTTAATGGGCAAGTACAAACCTCATTAAACACCTCCTTACCAGCTCAGCCCATGGAGCAAAGCTGGAAGGGAGACCTTGGGCAGAGGTACTCCCTCAGGTGCCTCATCGGAAAGATGCGATCACTGCTTGGAGTGAGATCTGGGCAGGGCGTTTTGGCAGGGGGTGCTGCAGGCTCTGCATACCAGATCACTGAGGCTGCTGCTCTGTTCCCAGCCCAGAATGAGCCCCAGAACAAAACGTTTAGGCTGTACTAAAAGCAACCAGTAGCTAGCTCCGCTGTGAGCTGGTGTGAGAGCAAAGGGAAGCTGGATGGAGTGTCCATAAGCTGCTGCACAGAGGGGTCCTTGGCTGTGTTCACCTGGCCAAAGCAGCACCCTGAACTTGTGGTGCCGAAACGAGCACCCTGGGAACAGCTTTGACATTAATAAAAGGAGCTTTGAGTAGTATTTAGAGGGCAGTGTTTCCTGAACAAATCCATTTCAGTGTCCTTTTTGGCATGAGAAACCCTGCTGCTTCAAGATCCCTTGCTGGGAGCCTGCGGCTGGGGAGGATTGTTTGTGATCATTAAGAAACACACGCTGCTGCTCAAGCCTGGCAAGGAGCTGTTCTGCCCAAGCCGCCCATTGCAGGGAAGAAAAGAGCCCATTTGTCTGTGTGAAACAGGCCAAGAAATCAGTAACCCTGCTGCTTGAGAAACAGGATGGATTCATCAAGCAAAGGCCGTGTGTCAGACAGCTCCCCTCAACTTCGCTGCTGGCTGCTGGTGGCCTCCAAATGCTGCCTCAGCATCCCCGTTGTCACACGCCCTGATGGGGCTCCTGTGCCCTCCACCACTCAACCCATGCTACCATCGCATCTCCCAACCAGAGAAGGGGCCGAGCATGCAGGACCAGGCTGATGCCCACCATGCTGCCTGCAGGGAGAGAGCTCCTCTTCTCCATTAATAATTAGCCACTAGAGGGAAGTACAACGCTGTACAGGGGAGGGTTTGGATGAACAACGATGCATGGGACTATAGAGAATCACAATCTGTGGCTAGGGTCCTTCCTGATGCTGATGGTGATAACCCTGTGATGACCTTGTGATAAGGTCCCTGCTAAAGCCCATTTTGCTGCTCTTCCTTTGGAGTTACCTCCTCGTCACTCACCACTACCTTGTCCTCCCATGCAGGTGCCCATGGGGAAGCAGCATGGACAGACACAGGCTCTGAATGGCTGTATGAGTGGACTCGGCTGTGCTGCACTGGAGAGTGAGCTGATCACACTGGGGCTGCTGGCAGTGCCCACCGACAGAGCCAGCAGCACCCCTGGCATGGTGACCACGGCTCCTCCACTGCACACAGCCCTGGGCAGCTCCAGAGCAGCACATAACAGCCTGTCAGCCAGCCCGCTAAATGGCATGCATAGTTCTTGCTGTTTTTAGCAAAGCAGGGAATGCGTGTTGTTTCTGGGACGTGCAGTATCCATGGCCAGTGGAAAGACAAGGGAAGGGCCAGGCATCCCAGAGGGACAGCGAGCCGGAGCAGGGCAGGGGACAGCTCCCGGCGGAGGGGGCACAGCCGCCTTGGAAAAGGATGGGACAACCAGGGGGCAAGGGTTCCCATGGGCTGGGCCCCATGGTGGTGCTGACCCCGCTGCAGGAGGACATTGGTAGGCAGCTGGGTGCTCCTTCCCCAGCCCCCATGGCACGGGTCCAGAGCAGCCACCGACCTCCTGAGGCAGCCATCCCAACCTCCCCATGGCCAAAGAAGCTTTTGACCCCTCAAATCTCACCAGCGGGGATCGTGACTCTGCTGGTGGAGCACAGCTGATAACAAGCCTCCTGCTCTGTTTTGTTCCTGTTTATAGATGGCTAAATATAACTTTCTGCTTATTTTGAATCCTTAGTGAAAGCTCTGAGCCACAGTCCGTCACGTCGGGCTTGTGTTTTTCATATTTGCAGGCTTGCATCAGGCTCAGCACAAGGTTTGTAGCTGAGTTAGTTAGGTACAGGCAGCATGTCCCACACCACTGATATGGTAACTGCAGTGCAAAGAGGAGAAAGTGCTGCAGGACCTATGGACAGCACCTTTCTCTATGCCAAAAAGTGCCCCCACAGCCCCAGTCAGGGCTGCTGCCTCCAAGCACTGCTGGTCCAGACCTCATTTGGTGGCAGGTTTTGCTTGTCACCAGGCAGAGCAAAGGACATTTTAACTGCTTTCCCATCACACACCAGAAGTAACTCACTGGACTGTAAAATATCCTCCCCTGCAAGGGGGAACAGGAGCCAGAACCAACCCACAAACCAAGTGTGCAAGACAATGCAACCACAAGCAAGTACACTGGGGGGTGTAACAGCTGGTTGCACCCCTAGAGATAAATTTCCACGCCTCTTCTGGGAGGCAGGAATAACATCTGGCCAGCTGTGTGATGGACCACTGAAAGATTGGTAACTGTGGTATTTCCCTAACAACTGAATTGAAAGGCCATGAGGCAATTGCAGCACTACCTATTAAACACGTCAGGTCCAGCTTTAAATCCTGTCAGCTTCAGGAATACCTCAATCATGCATTTTGGGGTTCAAATCAAGAGCTGGCAGGGACACCAGCCTTGTCTTGCTGATACAGGGAACAGGCAGAAGAAAATCTCTTGTCTCCACTGCGAAAAGAGTTCCTACCTCAGTTCCAAGATCCTGCTCCTCCATTCATTGCTCAGGAGGTGAGGCTTCAACAGAAACATTGGCATCACCAGCACATAGGCACAGACATGGCTTTAGCAAGCCATATTTATAAGAAAACAGCAGGTACAACTCAATCTCTGTCATATTTGAAGTCTCAACATGGCATGGAAAAGCCATCATCCAAAACAAATCATCAAATGCTGGACTGCTTGACCAAACTAATGCAAGTAGTGAGCAGTCGTCCTGGGCTCCTCCCTTCTGCACCCTACTCCTTGTGACTTCAAGGTGTCCATATAGACATCCTTTTAGTCCTTCCAGATACCCAGCTCTTCACAATAACTCAGTATTCAGGACACTGAATTCTCCTCTCCTAGGGACACCAGCTTCTCAACACCGGCTCCCCATACCCTGCTGCAACAACATACACCACACTGCATTGCCCTAGTCCTCTTTGTGAGCCCAGGTTTGCCAAGGTCCTGCTTAGCTAACCTTGAAAAAGACTTTGTCCTGATCTAAAGCCAAAACGTGGTGGGTTGGAAGCCCTCTGTAGGGCTGAAATGACTCCAATGATTTACTGTAGTGCTGGGACACGCTTGGCTGGATTAAGACAAAACCCTCTCCTCCAGTGCTGCCCTTTCTCTCAGGCAGCTTTGCCCTTCTTTGGTGCAGCAGCAGCCTCCAGGCAGGAACAGCTCTTGCCAGTAAAGGGAGAAGCTGAGGCTTCACACACAATAATTCATCTACTAATACACCAAAAAAAAGCCCCTATGAGTGCATGAATACAAGACTGAAGAGACACTTTCTTCATCAACTGTTAACAACACCTCCCAGTTTACACAGAGCAGCAGCTTGCGCTGTAGGAGCCCAGTCTGGGATGAGCAGGTCTTCATATGGGCTTCTCCAGCAAACCATTGCTCCTTCAGGTCCCATCAAATTCCCAAATCCATCTTTTCCCCATTAAGACTACCTTTGCAAGCTATCCCAGTGTGACCGGATTATATAAATGGTCCAAAACTTAAGTGATGGCCAAGAAAAATTAATGGGAAAACCCAACTTTTATGTCAGCATGCGCAATAGCAAATGGAAAATGCACTGTCTGAGCTGACAGCTCCCTGTGCCCTTAGGGATAGCGTTGTAGTAGCCAGGCTTCATTTCCAAAGAGACTGCAACAAGCCAACTAGGACTCGAAGCAGCTGGTAAGCATGACTTTTCTTTTAACCCCTTCTTACGAAGCTCAGATTTTCTCTCCTTTTGGGCTGAATCAGACAGACAGACTCCTCTGTTGCAATCGGGTTTCCTTTCTTAAAGTTATTCTCAGAATAGCTAAAGAGTACTTTAAACCAAGAATAGCCCTTTTCCCTTAGGTTCATACTCCTGTTTTTGGAAACACTATTTAGAGATCAAAACTCCTAAATCAAAAGCAGTCAGGAACAGCGGTGAAAAACCATACGGCAATGTGAGCACTGCACTGGCACCTTATGATTCCCCTCTTTCCTCAAAGCCTTCTGGGAAGACTGGGTTTACCCCAGATCTCCCCGAGTCCTATCAGCTCCTTGCCAGAAACCTGCACTACCCAGATTTAAGGTGCAAGCCCGCTGGAATGTCAGCAAAAGCTGTGCTACAAGGAATGACAAAGGCAAAAGAAAGATCAGCATAAGCCAGACCCTCGGTTGAAGACAGTAGTGGAGCTGGAAAACAGGTAGATTTGCTGTTCTGTGTTTTGTGCAGAGAGATGTGAGTTTGTGGATTTTTTTAATATATAATTATAATTAATAATGATTATTAGTAATATATTTAATATAATAATTATTTATATAGTGTTTTGTGAAATTTAAATTCTGAGTTATGGTCTAAATCCCTATATTGCACCTACGAATGCATTGTTCTTATGGATGATGCTCTGATTTCTCCTTGTATATGAATAAGCTCCATACAATACACATGAGCTCTTAATATAGTGGCTGCCAAGGGAATAACAGAAAGCCACCAAGAGTATTGAGTTCAACTTTACTTGTCCGAAAGGTATAACGGAGATTAAAATAGAGTAGATTATTTCATGTTACACTGCTGAGCATCAGACAGAAAGAAATGGGAAAGATAAAGTAAGGGGAGACTAACTAGAGATTAAACTCAGAGCTAAGTCATAGGTTAAAACTTTCCCTTTGCAATACATACGTACACCAGAGAATTACTCCATTTCTCAAAGAAGCAAGACACCAGCACTGGAGTCAAACTGTAGCAAATAGAAGGAGATTTCTACTTGCATATCAGTACAGTTTTCTTATGGGAAAAGAGAAAGCTAGATGCAGTGAAGAGTCGCCCAGAGATGCTCTGGGACAGGCATTACTTTGAGACCTTCAGAGCAAGCTGGACAGGTATCTGCCAGTAAAACTCCTTGCAGCCCTGCTTTGGGCTGACTCGAATCTGCACCATCTTTGACCATAAAAGAGGGTTTTAATTTGCACCAGCAAAAGAGCTGGCTCTGGGGCACACATTGCTAAAGTTTTGCTACTTGCTTTCTAGGCAGCATGTGAAAAAGTGGAACTAGGACAAACAAAAGCAACAAGACACACAGATTTCTATTGAACACTTCATGTGTTAACACAGCTAAGAGATTCCCAGACAGTCTGTGCTGACTACGGATAGTGCTAGTAGCTGAGTGGGAGAGGACTCACATGGGGAGACAGAGACTCCTCTGCTTCATGCCATGGCAAAGTGGCCATATCAGAGTGTGCCCAAATATGCACACCCTCACTTGCTAAGCCAAGCCACTTTCAGGATTATAGACATGGATTTCACTCGTCCACCCTGGTTCATGGACAATTGCTACATCCCTCATTGCAAAGGGGCATTTTGGCTCCCAAAGCACAGAGGTAATGAAAGGGAAAATAACAGAGAAATAAATCCCAAGAAAGACAAGTGATGCAAATTAAAACAACTGCTCACTTCAACTGACCGACACACAGCAGCAGCCCCTGGCCAGCCTCCCCCCAGCTTTACATGCTGAGCATGAGACATCATATGGAATGTCCCTTGGGTCCACTGTGTTCAGCTGTCCCAGCTGTGTACCTCCCCAGCTCCCTGCTTGCTGATGGGGTGAGGAGCAGAAAAGGGCTTGGCTCTGTGTGAGCACTGCTCAGCAGTAACTAAACCATCCCTGTGAGGTCAACAGAGTTTTCAGTACAAATCCAAGACATAGTCCTGTACCAGCTGCTATTAAGAAAATTAACTCTGTCCCAGCCCAAACCAGCACGTTACTTTAGCTTCCTTGGAAGAAATCATGCAAGAGCTAATGAGACATTATTTAAAGTAAGACATTTAAGCAGCTCACTCAGGAAAATCAATCCTGCAAAGGAATTGCTCTGAAATACTATTTTGCTTGGAAATTTCAGAGCTAAGGGACTCTAATGGCCATGCTCTTATTCACCTTTCAGTGCCTATCATGACACTTAAAATCCTCATAGCAAGAGGCTCCAGGGGATAATCTCTGCCCTGGAGCAGTACCACACAATAGCCATTTTAAAATATCAGTTTCCTAAAAGCCAGATCCCAACCCCCCCCAAGGTCCCATTGCTTTCTGGGAGCAAAAGCCCCAGGCTGGCTGCAGGGCACCACCACTGACCGGGTTCTGGGGTGTTGCACTGATCGCTCTGACTAGAGAGGCAACTGAAGAAAAACCTTACGCTACAGCGCCTAGACTCTGCACAACTTGTCTTCAAGAATCACAGACTGGTTAGGTTTGGAAGGGACCTTAAAGCTCACCCAGTTCCAAACCCCTGCCATGGGCAGGGGCACCTTCCACTAAAACAGGTTGCTCAAAGCCTCATCCAACCTGGCCTTGAACCCTTCCAAGATATACAATCCCTGGATGTGTAATCCTCTTCCCTTCATCAAACAACATAATTTGTGATACCCTGGCATCTGCTGTACTCGATCCCAACATACAGCCATGTCCATGCAAAAAGCCCACAAGATGCTGGGGGCAACTCTGGCATTTGCTCCTCTCCACACTGGATGTGCTCCCAGAGGCCCCATCCTGGCTTGGGGCTTGTGAGCTCACCCCACCACTATGACTGAGGCAGAGGAGTCCCTGGGGAAGCAGAACTGTTTTCCTTTGGATATGCTGATTCAAACTTCAGTCTTCGTGCCTCTCCACTATCAGGGTGGGGTTTTGTTTTCTGGTTTCGTTCCTATTAGCCTTTAAAGCTAACACAGTGCATGTCCACAACAGGAACCGATGATGAGGGGATTCCTCCTTTGCCTGCTGCTACTGCTGCTGGCCCCTCATTGGACAGAGGTGGCTGCCGAGGAAGTCGAGCCAGAACCCAAAACTCCATGTGCCAACTGGATGGGAGGTGCTCCTGGCTACCCTGGCCACAATGGGCTCCCGGGTCGGGACGGGAAAGATGGAAAAGACGGACTAAAGGGAGAGAAAGGAGAGGAAGGTTGGTAAGGAATATGGGGTACATCCGTGCTGGAGCCAGGGGGCAGGCTTAGCCCTGGCAGATCTCACGCTGGGTCCATGCCTGATCTCTGATGGCTTTCAAGTATCTGCAGGGATGGACACTCTACAACCCAAGACAAAGAATTTGGCTCGTGGTTGCTTTTCCAGCTAATGATGTTTTATCAGACACACTCTGCACACAGCCTGGGGGGCTGAGTGGGCTTTCCACTTGCTGATTCAGCTCACATGGATGTTGGGGTCACTGCTGCTGAGCAGATCCTCATGTGACACCTCCCTCTACATTTTGGGCTGGTGGGTAGCAGCTGCTGGCACTTTGCTAACAGAATTCCCCGGTTCCACTCTGTCTCCCAGGTATGCAAGGTCCCAAAGGTGACCCAGGTGAAGCAGGAATCCCAGGGAAGGAAGGGCCACGAGGATTCCCTGGATACCCAGGGCAGAAGGGGGACAAGGGCGAAGGTGCCTTCATCTATCGCTCTGCCTTCAGCGTGGGGTTGACAGACCGAGCCCCCCACCCCAACGTCCCCATTCGCTTCACCAAGATCTACTACAATGAGCAGAAGCACTACGATGCCTCCACCGGCAAGTTCTTCTGCACCATCCCTGGCACGTACTACTTCACCTACCACCTGACGGTCTACCTGACGGATGTCAAGGTCAGCCTCTACAAGAAGGACAGGGCGGTGATGTTCACCTACGACCAGTTCCAGAAGAACAACGTTGACCAAGCAAGCGGCTCCATCTTGCTCCACCTCAGCTCTGGGGATGAGGTCTGGCTTCAGGTGTATGGGGAAGGGGACAACAACGGCATCTACGCCGACAACGTCAATGATTCCACTTTCATGGGCTTCCTCCTGTACCCAGATATGGATGGCCGCTAAAGAAGGTGGTCCTGCTTGCGATAGGAAGAGGTGGCTTAACCCCAGACGGTGTCCTGGGGCACTGGCACTATAGCTATACTGTATTTACCTGATAACTGCCTTTCGTGGGGGCAACAATTGCCAAGGGTGGACCAATAAGTGAGATTCATGAGTCACTTCCATGGGACCAAGAGTTTACTTCTACCTTGAGTCTTGCTCTCCTTGTGAAAACCTGGGCCAAGAGTAACTCTCAAGATGGCCTAACCTCTTTAGAATTTAAAAATAAGAGAATAAACAATTACGTTTAGATATACCATTTTAAATTTACCTTCGTGAACCACTTAAATTCATTTAAACCAATGGTACACATTTTAAACTTGAGTAGAAGATGTAGAAGACTATTCACAAAAGCCTTCTCTGCTCTTGTTTTCAGCTGGAAGAGATGGCTCCTTTTTTACCGTTGTAACTTGCTGTCCTGTTCGGGCCTTTGGTTTCCACCCATGGTTCGTTGTCTCCCTTCTTTAGCCCAGATCCTTTAAAATATTCAGGTTATTAACCATTAATTTTAATCCTTTAATTTTCCTTCTATGTCTGTCTTCTATTGTTACCTCTAATGCAGACAGCGTGCTTGTTCAAGGCAGGATCTTCTCTTTTTGATTTATCTGAAAAGCCTTATGAATGCTGGTGAGGCCACATACCAAAAGCAGCCCATTGACTGTGTGGCTCTGGGGGTCCTGAGGTGATGACAGATGTGATGCCTACACAGTTGTGATGCTCAGAAATGCCTGCAGCAACCCTGCAAACACCCTGATGCCTGATGGGGGGGCAGAAGGTGCCTCAAGGACCTTAGGCAGAGGGAACCTCAGGGTGGAAGTGACCCTTCCCAAATCACCCACCACATGCTGGAAGTGATGGCACGAGTACTTGTTCATCCCAGAGCCCGCCAGCATGGAGCACGTGAGCAGCATCTCACAGTTTCCATCTGCAAGCTGGCAGGATACTGGTGCCCCTTTAAATAGCTCTGAAATGCAATCAGAAGTTGAGATCTGGCAACTGAGTTTTCTACTGCTTTTATGGTGTAAGTGTGCCATAAGCAGTGTTTTGCACACCAGCTGAGCAGAGCTTCACGTGGTGTGCTCCAGCAGGCTCCTGGGATGAACACCGCCCCAGGACCTGCCCCAGCTCTCAGCAAGGTTACCATAACGGGGGAAGAGTATTAAGGCTGGGACTAGGAGCAATCCCATCAAACTGCTCTCCAAGGAGCATGCCTGATGGTAAGCTAAAAGAGGATTTGGTAGTTTCTCAGATACATCCAAAAAAGAGTCCCATTGAGCTTCAGAACAAGCTAACACAGATCAGTGCTAATGTGTTATTAGAAGCACAAAACAGCATTAAACGCTTCAACTGAAATTACTTCCAAGAGCAGCACTTGACACTCCAGTGAATTACTACATTACACATACCAACAACAATAAAAAAAACTCTCTCAATGAGAACAATCCCATGTTTTATTGTGTGTTATTCAGAAGAATTTGAAGAAAGGGATGTTTCTCCTTGCCTCATATTTTGCAGCAAGGTGGGGGCAGCCTGGGCTGGCACACACAGAGGGACAGCCCCTTTTGCTTTCCCAAAGCCCCCCACTTTCTAGCTTTCCCCAAGGCTTCAGTATCTCACACTGTATTGCCTCCTTTCTGGATAGTATCAGCTCTGGTTTCCAGACTGTCTCCCTAGAACCACAGTGCCTTAATCTGCCCTGACTGGCCAAGCAGAGAGAGGGATTCCACTGGTCCAGGAGCTAAAGAGACAGTCACCTCCCCAGCACAAAATCCCAGTTTAAGCCCACCACCCACCTAAAAAAAGCACTTTGCACAACCCAAGAGCTGCAGTCAGCCCCCTCCCAGCTCTCCCTTAGGGGAAAAGCTCCCAAGGGAGGCTCATCCCATCAGCAAAGCAAGCACAGACACAGGGCAGGGCTGGCAGAAAAGCATGCTCCCCTCTCAGCACACACCTCTACCTCACTGAAGCCAGGGCCCCTCCAAGGCTGCAGTCCCCCAGGGAGTGCTCACAGCCCAGAAACAACCCAGATACCTGTGTGTAGTATGGGTTTCCAATCTCCACCTCCGCAGCTCTGCCATGCCAGGAACACAAGGGCAGCCTGATGATGGTGGTCACCCAAGAGCAGGGGTTGCAGGGTACCACGCTTGCCTTGTGCTGCTTTTGGGGAGAGCTACAAAGAGTGTTTGGGAGGGTAATGAGGTCCTGGAGGATGAGCTCAGGGGAGTCTCTAATGAATCCAGGCTTCTTCCATTATTGAGTGGCACTGTTTTTACCCTCCCTCCATGCTCCATAAACCTGTGGGATGGGAAAACATGGCCAAACAGGCACATATCCTAATTGACAGGCTGATCCTAATTATGCCTCAACACCAGGTAATCACTTGTGCCAGTAATTGACTGGAATACAAATAGCAGCTGCACTAATAGCAGTGCACTAAACCATGAAGAACTACAAGAAAGAGATAATTGCTCACAAGACTTGTAGTACTTATTTGTGAAGTATAAACTCACTAGAGGCTTGTCAGCATGGAAGGAGGCAGAAGGGTTAGGATAAAGTCCTGTATGTAGCAAATCAGCCATTGTACTTCCATACTGGAAACACAATCAGACCTGAAGTTCACCCTGAAATACTCTGGAGGAAAGTAACACTGAGCAAGGATGTGAGCAAGGCTGCCACTTGTTTTGTTTGTATTAGATACAGGTACATGATGAAAACAGTCTGCCATGGGACTGTAGATCAGCAAACCCACCCCCAGATCCTCCTTAATCATGCCAGGAGACCAACCCAGTGTAAAGCTATTGCTCTTTGAGGACAGTTGTGTGACTTCCTTACATGCAGGTGCTGTTTGTTACTCTCCAGCCAATCCAAGGGGAAAGGTTCATTCCACTGAAGTGAAAGCATTAAACATCAACACCTATCTCTTAATGTGTGGCAGGACTTCCATCCACAAGACAATCTGCGGGACCCCACCTAGAAAGCAGAACAGCTGATGGAAAGGCATCAGGGAGGCACAGCAGCAGATCCAGCTGAAGCCCTCCTCTAAATCCCTTTCAGGGAAGGTCAGGAATTAGAGCAGATTGGAGATTTGCTACACACAAATTGATTACCCCATAAATAAGAAGTATTCACCAAGAAGCCCCTATTTGCCAGCTTTAAAAGACACTGTGCTCTTCTCTCCTGTTCCGAACTACTGCAGTAGCTGGAGGAAAAGGTTATAATTTGGGTCAGGATTTTGAGCTCACTGCTTGGCAAAGACCACCTGGAGCAACTAGAAAAGGCAAACTAAATAAATAAATCTAGAAATAAAAACATGGAAGCAAATTCTTGTGCCAAAGCCACCCCTGCTGCTAAGCACTGGCCTGCATTGTGCGAGTGCTTTCCCAAGAACCCTGATGTGATGCTCACATTCCAGCCCCATCACTGACAGGGGGACTTGCAGAGAACAGGGCTGCACTGTCATCTGCCCAGCGTGTTTCCATGCGCTGAACAACTGCACATTGAGAGCAGGAAGATGCCTGCCAGCTTCCCAACACCCTGGGGAAGCAGGAAGAACTTGATTTAGTAATCAAAATAAATTCCTTCTTTCTTGAGAAAAAGACCTTCCCCTTCAATTACTGAAATTAAATATTAAAAGCAAAACCTTTTAATTTCCTGGGGTTTAACTAAGAAAAAACCCAAACCCGAGCCAAGCAAGCAAAACCCACTACTGCCACACTAGGTCTGAGCTCGCCTGTTGGGACTCACATGAAGAGCAGCAGAGCGCTGCATTCTAACCTGGCAACCAGCTCAGAAGAGGCACTGCAGAAATACTGTACAGATAACAGCCAGCTTCCTTTAGCATGGCAACATTCTCTCCTTCACAATGTCTTGATTATTCTCAGCTCAAAATAGCCTGCACATTCTTAATTTCTAAGAATATACCATGACAGCTAGCAGCTTCCTGCAGAGAATGGGCCTCGTGAGAGTACTGAAGAGAACAGGCTGACATTTAAGTGTTTTGAAGCTATTCTTTTTCATCTTTGCTGCACAACTGGTTACATCCCTTCTGAAGCATTGTAGCACTTGGGACCCCATCCTGCCAAGCCTCAGGCAGGTGGTGGGCTTTATACATTCATGACACTAACCTTAGAACCTCCCTAAATCTATTCAGACTAGAGCCTTTATTTCAACATGGAAATACTGATCAGTACCCAGCAGCTTATGAAGTAATATACATGAGTTCAAGTGAGTGCAAAATGCTGCTAGAACAGGCTCATTCTTTCACTCAGGAACACCCCTTATGAGTGGTGTCAAACTCCGCAGAAGGAACTGGAATCAAAGCTCAATAAATGAAATGGCCAATGCAGGCAAATGCCCTTTAAATCAATTCTTATTAGAGATGTCAACATCTTGTGACTATTTTCTGACAACAGGCTGATTGCCCGCGGGTTGATTAGACTGAAAGGCTGACAAATAACACACAAGCAAGGCAAAACTGAAGGTCATTTGGCTCTTTGTAGAAACATTTCTGTATTAGTACTGTCCCCAAAAGGACCCAAATTACAGTTCCTGATGAAGCTCTTCGACATTTGCAACTCTCCTTACAAAGATGAGGCTATGCACACACTCCTCATCTAGTCTCACTGCAAATGACAGAGCTTTATACTTCGGACAGCTACAACAAACATACCTTCAGCATCAATCCATTCCAGCTCTGAAGAACACTCCTTTCATTTCACTTCATCCTGACAGAACTAACCCACACCAGGTTATCAGCTTTTAGCACAAGCTTAGTTAGGTATTTAAGAGCTGGGAAGTAACACCAAAGAACCACCTAGGACTCATAGCAGCTACAAGACAGAGTGGCATCAGCTGCACACTAAGGCAGTTCAGGAAATTCAGCCTCTTCATAGGGGATTTTACCAACGCAAACACCTTTACATACCACATAGAGCAAGTTCCTTCCCCATAGGAAGGCATACCATACTTCTCCAAGGCCAGCAGCATTAGTTATGCTGCTTTTAAATAGGAAACATGGAAGCTTCACAAAAAAGGTGTTAGCTGTACCTACCCTGAATGGGTAGGTCAGGATGAAAACTCAGGAGAGTTTTAGGCTGTATTGGACCATGCACATTATTTGCTCTGTACCCAGTTTCATTAGGATAGGTTTCATGTTTTGATCCAGCAAGATTACAAGACTAGAACTACTCACCATTAGCACCTCCACACCAACGCTTCACAGGTTTTGGACATCTCTAAAGAGAGAAGATCATTCAAAGAGCAACTTGTTCAAGATGGATTTGTATCACAGAATATACCTCCTGCTGCCATCAAATTTAAAGCTCGTGTTCCTTACAGTTTAAGGGAGGCAAATGAAAAACAAAGAAGTTCATACAAAACATGAGCAGGAAGCATTCCAAAACCAAGATGACCATGATCTTGAGCAACCTGGGCATCAGCAAAAAAAAAGTAGCTAAGAGTGAAAGGGGAAGAGTTGCTTCTTAAAGCTATTTCACCTTTTGCACCTGCCCAGAATGCAACCTCCATTTAGTGGCAGCAGCTCATTGCTCAAAATCCAGTCTGGAGAAAGCACAGCACCAAAGTTAGAAACAGTCCAAATGCAGCTGGTACCACTCAGGCAAAATGTTTACACTGGTCTCAATGAGGAAAGCTTGAAACTTCTTTAAACAAAGCAAGGCCTGAAAAGAAAAAGGGGACTGGCTCATCAAGACTGCTCCTGCAGGGACAGGTTTTAATGTCAGACAGTACGTAAACATCAGATTGCTGACTTAATGTACACTGCATGACGAAACAGGGGAAATCCACAGGAACACAGTAAGTGTTCCCAAATCCTGCTGTTTTTATCACGCTTCCATTTTTAAGCTCAGGGGCATACTGACTGTTAAGCACACTTGCTACCACCTTTAAGATTTCTTTTTTTTTAAGGCAAACTCATGAAAAAAAACCCAACCAAACATGTGGAACAAATATGAGAGGAAAGGGTTTCATTCCAGGTGAAATTTAAATAGTGTGAAGTCTTTAAAGAAAGATCAGTCTCAGTATTCTTTTTGTTATCAATTTATGGAACACAGACCATACTCAAGATTAGACAGGATTAAACTCTTGACTCTGAAATAAGATATTAAAAACTCACCTCTTCCTTTCTATATGAGATTCAATTTGGTCACTGCAGGGTGCAAAATGAAACATTTCTAGAAGTGTTCTGAAAGCTGTGTCAAAATCTGAGCTAATACCTTACAGAAACATACGCACTGTACCTCTAAATATTAATTACCTGCTGCCCAAGACTCCTGAAATGATTTTTCTTCTATAGAGTACGATTTCAAGAATTAAATTACATTTTTAAATCCAAGCATTTCCATGGCCAAGGGCCAGAACATTTCTCTGCTTAAAATATCAAAACTACTACTTTTTACTCCTACAATTTATAAGTACCAAGGGTAGCGGAGCATTCATCTCCAAACAGAAGGCAATGCACACTTAATGTGACTTAAAAAGGAGAGTCAGACTATTGAGAACAAGCAACTGTCTTAGCCCTCGATAATCCTGCATCATGGGATGAACAAAACTCTTCAAGGCAGCAATATCCCCTGCTGTGTACCTTTATACAACTTCCATAAGCAACAGCGAATGACTTAATAAAACAAAAGAACCATTCCCTAAAGGAGCTCAGAACTCAGCAATATCTACTTTCGAAGTACAGCCCAGAGAGAGGGATGGGTTTTTTCAGTACTTTATTGAATAAGCACATCAGCAAATAAAATGTTAAGAAAAATCTACACAGCTTCCCAGAAATAACAGCTTACAATTCCCCCCTTACTTATCTTCAACTATCTGTTTTTCATATTTCTCAAGCAGCTTAGGCAGGTTTTTCCCCCCCTCTGTGATTTCCCCATTCTGATTATTTTAATAAATAATGGACACCACAGACGATCTTAGGGAAAAAATCCACGTCTCAACACTGCATAGCTGGACAACTAAGTTCACTGGATGTCATCATCATCAAAGAGATCTTCAAAATCTAGTCAGAAAAATAAGATGAGGTAAAATTAACCTTAGAATCTCAAGTGTTACATATACACATACTCAAGTACAGTTCGTTACTTGGTTTAAAGGCAAATTTGAAAGGTGTATTAGGTAAATGAGACTTACTGCACCATCAGTTATTATAAATGTAACATGAAGGTGGGAAGAGACAGAGAAGACAGGCAGACGCATACATAGGCTCTCTATCACACACATTAAATAGCTTCACTTGTACAATACAAGGTTTACGATTAAATCCACAGAAGCAAAATAAAGCTTCAAATGAGGAGCTTTCATAAGCACATCATGTAGCCATCACATTCAGAGTGGATCAATCACGATTCCCTGACTCTAGAACTAAGCAAGTATAGGCGTTATGCATGCAGCAAGACTCAAATGAGACACTCCTGCAAAATGATGGCTTTAGGTCACAGTATCCAGGCTCCCACTTAGGAGCTGTTTTAAGATTGATACTCACATTTGTGATCTGTTGTAAAAACCCTTCCTTATAAAGCACCTCACTGCTCTGAAGGTGTGACTAACATTTGTGTATCAGAGCTCATCTCAGACTGGTGACATGTGGCTGGCTAGGCACAACCCTTGCGGTCATCTTTGGGAAGCACTCCTGAACTACTCTGCTTTATATCTTCTTTGTATATCATGCACAAGCTAACAACATAATTGAAATCAAGTATTTTTTCTTAGAGAAAGCAACAAACAGTACCATACAATAAACTGAGGATCGAACCTCATTTAGAAGAGCCCTAAGCTACCATAAGAATGTAATGCCACAGCTTGATGGCAGAACTTTATGGAAATACCTGCCCCTGAATATGCTGTCTCCAGCGAAGAGTTAAGTCCCTTAAAACGATTCAAGAGTATATTAATGCCTTCCTTTTTCATCTGTATTCTAAGTCTTGAGCAACATGATAAACTTAACTGATTTCAGGAAACGTTTGTGGCACCAACACCACCACAGCCATCAGATTTTCTAAGATGCCTGAAATACACTGCTGAAATGTTTTAACATACTTCTCCAGATGTCTTAAGAAAACACCTTAGTAACTAAGCATAAGATGCCGTATAATCTATCCCTACATGACCAGGTACATAGCTCTTCCCTCTAAAAGCAGCTGCATATACTTATATGCTTACAGTTAGCTAACAAATGCAGAAAGCATATAAACCCCGAAGTTTTAGTCTGCTTTGGACACACAGGCATACAAACCTTCAGGAATCTGAGCATCATCTATAAAATAGTAACACCCAGAGACAAATTGGCAAAGCTCAGCTCACATTTTTACATGCATTTGCACTGTTTAATAGAAAGTATTAGATGTAAGGAAGAAGTTCTTTCCTGTGAGGGTGTTGAGGCCCTGGCACCGGATGCCCAGAGAAGCTGTGTCTGCCCCATCCCTGGCAGCGTTCAAGGCCAGGTTGGATGGGGCTTGGAGCAACCTGCTCTAGTGGAAGGTGTCCCTGCCCACGGCACGGGGGTGGAACTGGATGATCTTTAAGATCCCTTCCAACCCAAGCCAGCCTATCAGTCTACGCAAACAGAACAAAGCACTGCTCCTTGTAGTAACTAACATGCTAAATCAACTAAAACCTCCCGGAGAATAAAAACACGCGGTGTATCACCCCCACCATCTATCAATGAAGCTGACAACTAGAAGCGTGGCTAGCGAGCCCTCGAGCGACTACAGAAGACACAGGATTACGGAGACACCCAGCGAGGCTTGCTGTGACCACCTTCACCTTCCGCTCCCGTCACCAGGCAGGCCCACAGCGTTCCCATCCGGGCAGCCCCGCGGTGCCCCGCTCCCCCACCACGGACCGCGGCGGCGCTTACCGTTAAAGAAGTCGGCGTGCACCGCTTTCTCGTTGGCGGCCAGGTCCATCAGCAGCCCGGTGCTTCCCCCTGCCTGGGAAACAGGAGCTGAGCAGCACGGCCCCACCAACACCCCCGACTACGGGGCGGCCCCCCGCGGCCCCCTCACCTCATCGAGGTCCACGTACGGCCCCGCGCCCTCCGGGAACATCTCATCCACCGCCGGCTTCATGGCACACACCGCCCACTTCCGGCCAGCGCGGCGCCGCTCTGCGCGCTCGGAGGGCTCTCGTCTCTATGGTAACTCGGGGGCGGGCCCCGCCGTTGCCATGGCGAGGAGGGCGGGGGAGCGAAATGGCGGCGGTTGGGGCTTGCGGCGGGGTGAGGTGAAGGGCGGCATGGAGCCGCGGGCTGGGCTGGGTTGGAAGGGACCTTGAAACTCATCCAATTCCAGCCCCTGCCATGGGCAGGGACGCCTTCCGCTGGAGCAGGTTGCTCCAAGCCCCATCCAACCTGGCCTTGAACACTGCCAGGGATGGGGCAGCCACAGCTTCTCTGG
>JAOEHY010015271.1:0-17554 GCA_025447955.1 Psilopsiagon aurifrons
AGAAGGCTGTGTGGAGACCTCATAGCAGCCTTCCAGTATCTGAAGGGGGCCTACAGGGATGCTGGGGAGGGACTCTTAATTAGGGACTGTAGTGATAGGACAAGGGGTAATGGGTTCAAACTTAAACAGGGGAAGTTTAGATTGGATATAAGGATGAAATTCTTTACTGTAAGGGTGGTGAGGCACTGGAATAGGTGGTGAGGCAACAGGGAAGTTGTGAATGCTCCATCGCTGGCAGTGTTCAAGGCCAGGTTGGACATAGCCTTGGGTGATATGGTTGAGTGGGAGGTGTCCCTGCCCATGTCAGGGGGGCTGGAACTAGATGATGTTAAGGTCCTTTCCAACCCTAACTATTCTATGATTCTATGGTCACCAGATGCATCAACTACGAATAAATGCTTTCTTTTAATGTTTCCTAGTCACAGGGCAGATGAACCACATTCTGTACAAATTATAAACTGCATTTACAGCAAATGAGTAAGTGCAGGAAGGTCTGGATTAAGCAAAAATGCAGGGGATGATTTTTAAAAGCTGTAGTTCCCCACTGGCCTTCAGAAGGCAGACGGCAAGTGAATAAACACCAGAAGGCTGGTTCTCCAAATAAATCACAAATCCATTTCCAGAAACTTTAGAGCCTCTAAAATACCAACTTTGCAGCAATAGAAATAAGTGTCACAAGAAGTGCGTATTTTGCTGCTTCATCTTTCTGCATCACTGAATACGAAACTGCTCTGCAAAGAGTGTGTTGATGCATCTATCACAGGACAGAAGCTCTGTGAGCAACAAAGGGCAAAAGGAAGGGTTGGCAGGAGACCTTGCACAGCAGCAGTCTTCCAGAGATGCTGAGCCCCATGGCCACCAGCAATGTGGGCACTCTGAAGAATGTCACCCTAATTCAAGCTGATCCAGTTCAATTAACTTCCTCTGAGTAATAAAACCTTACAGACACTTCAGGAATAAAATGCCCCTTCTAAACTCTATGTATGCTGTAGAATTTGGGTAAAGGAGGGTGATTTATGACAAGGCCAGATGCAGAAGCTAAAAAAGGAGTGTCATGTAGCACACAAGTCTAATATGCTTTATGCATCTTTTTCCCAGCAGGTCTGGTTATAGAGAAATCTATTCTGATGGTTTGAATCAACACTGTGTTAGCACACTCTGCTCCTTCATTTTGATAATTAACAGCAAGCTTTGCAAATGTTGGCTGAAAATTTTCCTAGGCAGATTCTTTTTTCCAGCTTGTTTTCCTGAGGAAATGAAGCTTGCGTGCATCACACTGTCTGTCTGTCAGGTCTGCTCAGCTTCAAGCAAACTGGACAGTGTAATCATTTTTTACACAGTAAAATCTTACCACAGACCTGTATAATATTCAGCACATCATGGAAGGCAGCTCCCTAAGTCATTAATTCTGTTGCCAGCAGAGGAGAACGGCAGTCAGTTAGATTCAGCTGGTAGCAGCGGCTGACCATGCTGGGCACATACAGGTTGGCCACCTTGCATGCATGCATCTGCAGAGCAGCATCTCCTGGGGCATTCCCAGTCATTAGGCTCAGCAATGGTTGCTAAAAGCCATGGAAAAAAACAAGTGCACACAGTGGAAGAGGAGCTAGGGGAAATGAGGCATCTGACTACAGGGAGACAGAAGGATTAGAAGGTACTATGTTAGAAGGTACTTCAGTGTGATGAACACGACTATATCACACTGCAAAAGATAGAAAGCCAGAGCAAACCAGTCCTGATCAATCCTGCCATCCAAGGAATGATCTGCATCTGTTGGGTTTTTCCCTTCAATCCTCTCAATCCACCTCCAATTTTCCAGCTGGACTTACCTTTACTTACAGCTCCTGTGTACAAACCCCTGTACCAGCACAAAGAACTACAGATACATATTCAGTCATCTGTTAAATGATTGGTACAGGATAAGCCCGTGATTAAACATATATTTGTATCATAACCTAATACTATATACGATGCAAACCAATGACATATGATAAACCATATGACAGATGACATGTAAGAGGACTTATGCAACGAGCCAATATGTTTATTTACATAAGCAAGTGCCAGCTCCACTAGCACACAAGAAGTTGCAATTGAAAAGCATGGCCTTCCATTGCACTCACAAAAAGTGTACATAAGGGCTTACTTAAGATGGAGGCTACCTTTTCTTCACATGCTTAAGAAGACTGACGCTGATGAAAAAACAAGTCTCTTTTCACAACTTCATGGGATGATAATAGGTGTCCATTGACAGCCTCAGCTTCCTATTGCAGAAAGGAGGATCATCATGAAGCACGTGAGCACTTTCGCACGTGTAACAGAGTAGTAAGAAAGAGTAGTACAGAGTGTTACCCTCTGTTACTACAGAGAGTGGATCTGAGCCACCCAGTACGGCCACCAGAACCCTGGCAGACCCGTTTGCACTTTAGGAGATGGTAAGACATAGCCTGATTTTCAGTAACTCCTGACATCCCTCTTTCCGCTCATTGCCATTTGCAATGCAACAGAACCAAAGCAATAAGAAAAGCTATTGCATCCTCCCTCTCCAATACAGCAGTCTCAGCAAGGTTTCTCATTTTTGTTTCGGAGGGGCAGGGTTTTTAAACAAAAGGCAGGGAGAGCTGCAGGAGCAAAGACAGACTCGGAGGCAATGCTGCTGCAAGTACAGCAAACCCTTTGTTAGCTGCTGCATGCAGCTGACGAAGCAGCACTTGAGCTGCCTGCGTGGCAGCTCTGCAACTACATCAAGCATCATGATTGGCATCAGCCAGTTTGGAAAAAGAATCAGTATTTGTCACCTAGAACTCTCATTGGAGCAACATTAAGCTGGCAAGATCTTTATAAATTAGTAGCATTTAAACCAGAACAGGCAAACTGCTGTCCTGTCTGTGACACATGCTTCCAAAAAAACAAAAGAAGAAAAAAAAAAAAGAGAGAGAAAAAAATCAGTCTTGAAGAAATGAAGCTAATATGAAAGCCAAAAGACTGTGATGCCTCTGCCCCAAGGCCTCAGTAATGATAGTGAGTTGATTATACGAGATATGCCCAAATGATCTTAATTACCATCTCAGATATGCCTAGATGTCATAATGGAGAGGAAAGCCAAAAGACCTCAAAGTCCTTGCTACCCTGATTTTTAGGGAGGAAAGTGTCTGATCCCCCAGCCAGCTGGAAGGTATCAGCTATTTAACAGACAGGACTCCTCTGCAGAGAACTGGCCCCATGTGTCCAAGGTTTTATAACCAGCCATGCCTCTCCCTGAGGCTTCAGAGAAAAATGAAATTAAAAAGTCCAGGATTAACCTAGGGAATCAGCCTCTCGCCTCCTGCAAGCAGCCAGCTGTAGCCCTGGAGCATGAGACGAGTTTTAAGTCATTGTCTTAACGCAGAGCTGAGCTTGTGGAACATGTTGAGGGCAATGAGAGCTCTGTTTTCCCCAACAGTTTATAAAAGAAGAGAGTGACAAAGAACAAATATAAATTCGCAGATGTACAGATTGCACAGAACTGACCTCTGCAGCCGTCCACAGAGATGCTCACCAGCCTGTTCCCAGAGTCAGATTAAAGTGTATCCAATTGGATTAAATTCCTAGCAATGGCAAGTTTACCACCTACCTACATTGGGAAATTATTCCTATGTGTAATCACCCTCAGTGCATCTTTATAGTGATTGAATTTTTCAAGCTTTGATTTTCAGCAATCGGATCTGTTCTGGTTTTTTTTCTGCAAGACTGAAATCTACACTTGATTTAGTTGTTCCTTTGTTACTAATACATTCGCAATGCCTTCTCATTGTCTTAAGCTTTACTGGCCGGTAATAATTCCTTATTTCCTTTGTCTTCTCTAAAAGTAATTTACATTTTGTAGATTCAATTTTCATTCCTAGCTATGCCCCCCTTTTCCATACTTAACATTGATTTCTTGTTTAATTATCACCTTTGTGCTTCTTCTCTAGGCTAGCTTTCCTCTCCAAGGTAACTTACTTGTGTGCTCATTAAAGTGTAGCCTGTAGAATACCCAGCAGGATTTCCTTGAGAAGTCCCATTTTCCATTAAAACTTCCACTTTTAGCACTTACTTAGGGAAACAAGTTGTTCTGATGAACCAGTCGATTTTAAGTTTCACATAATACTGCCTGATGCCAGAGTTTGTTTCCATAAAGCAGAGGGTACTGTGCTACCCATGAGCATTTAGTGATCAGCGGCTCTCACTGCTTGGTGCATCAGAAAGTGCTCAATGCAGACGCATCTTAAAACATCCTTGAGATTTCCCTGAGATTAGATCTTTATAAATTTTAAGGTGCTCTTTTTCCTAATGACATTCAGAAGAAGTCCTCACTCTGGATTGACTGATGGCAATGCAGTTTTTCCTCACACATTGTGGACAAGCCCTTGAAAGCAGTGTTCTCCTTTGTGACATAATTTGTCTCCTGCATGCCTGTAACAAATGCCCTCCAATCCCACGTTCTGCTTTGCTGTCAGTGAAATGGATGGAAATCTGTTCTATTTTCATGCTACACTAAAAATTTCAAATTCATTATCCTCATTAAAATTTTGAAATAACTATTTTTTTAAAAATATATCTTTTAAAGGTACTATGAAAATATTACTTTCCTCTAAAATACTAAATAAAAATTATAACTATTTTTCATACTTCGATATCTGCATGTGCAGTGTAATGTAGAGAAGTCAACTGAAACAATTTCCTTGTGCAAGTAAAGTGCCAGTGTTAAAGGTGGTGGTTGTTTTACTTGCTTTGTTGGGGATTTTTTTCATTCTCCACTGGATTCCAAAGTAAAACCAGAGTAGCAATGAATATTGATCAACTCTTTATTACATCAAACACAACCCCCAAGTCACTGTTGTTAAAAACCTGCAGTACTTAAAAATGTTTTTAGACATTTTCTGGCTCCTCTAAACCAAAACAAACAGATTTCTTATCTCACCACAAGTTACCATATTGCATAGATATATGAGGTACAAAAAGGAAAAAAAGGCCCAAGTGCTACCATGCTCAAAGCAAAAAGTATTGCAATAAAAAAATTAACTCAGGTAGCCCCACTTACTCACCAGCACTTCCAAGATGGAGCCATTCAAGTCATGACTAATCACTTAACTCCAGGCAAGTTCATTCACATTCACATCAAAGGAAAGAAACAAAACACAAAGACCTAGCATGTCATCAGAATCACACTGGAGCTGGGCAAACACTGTTTCTTCTCCAAGGTTTTGAAGAATTTCTCTTTACTGCTGCATTTCTGACCCAAAGCAAGAAGAAAACAGAGTGCACAAATGACAAATACTCCCCAAGGAGGTACGGCACCTGCAGTCCCTAGTCTAAGATTAAACATCAAAAGTGTATTAAACAAAAATACCACTGTGGCAACATGGGAGTTTGAAGGAATCCCAGAATATGTTGTGGCTTGTTACAGACTCCTCCCCAGGGCACAGCTCAGGGTTGTAAGCAACACAGGTCCAACTTTTCAAAAGAAGGCAAGCACTGAACCCAGGTCTTCTGTACTGTGGGTGAAGGCTGAAGTCATTGGGCTTTAGGGTAAAATAAGGAGAGCTCCTCCCTTTTCTTGCAGAGGCTTTGTGAACTTCTGTGCTTTGCTTTCATCACATGTAGTAAAAAATGAAACAGTATTACTGGGGGTGAAAAGGGCTGGGAGTGCTGGTGGATCACAAGCTGAAGACGAGCCAGCCTGGTGCCTTTGCAGCACTAAAGGCAAACGGTGCTGTGGGCTGCCTCAGTAAGTCTGCAGCCAGCAAACCAAAGGACGGTAATTATACTCTCCTCAGCACTTATTAGGCCACATTTCAAATACTCTGTCCAGTCTTTGTCCTCCTAGCTAAAAGGAGACATTTAAAAATGGGAAAAGGTCTAGCAGAGGGCCAACAAGATGATTAGAGGACTGGAGAACTTGACACATGAAAAAAGGTTGAAAGAATTGGGCTTGTTCTACATGCCAAAGAGGCAGCAAGGGCTGAACACTGTCTTCCAACACTTAAATGGTTGCCATAGAGATGATGGAGATTCTCTTCAGAAAGATGTCCGGTGACAAGAGGCAATAGGCACAAGCTGCTTCAGGGGAAACCCACCCAGTTATAAGAAATAAATATTCACCATGAGAGAAACCAAACTTTGAACAGATTGCCCAGAGAACTGGGGAAAATCCCTGGAAATCACTTTGCTTGATAGGCCCCTGATCATGATCTCCATACCTTTCTTCCAATCTCAGCTTTTGCATATGGTTTCATAACTATCAAGGTTTTGTTCTCACTAGAAAACACAAAACAAACACAAATACTCACTGCCACTAGAAATACGTAAATTTTCAGTTGGGACTGCAGATCAAGAAGCATACTTGTCATGTAGTTTCAGTTCAGTTTCATTGGTGCATTCTCTATTCACCTTCAGCAAGGACTTTCTAAGATACTGATACAAACTTCCATAGTAAATATAGAAACAATTAGCTGATTTTGGTTGTCTTGTATGTTCTCTCTTGAACTGTTGATAGGCACTTCCTCAATGCAATCCTACAAGCCATGCACACTATATGCTGTTTTCAGGAAGCAAATAGCAGGAGACAGTTTCTTTACTCACAATTTCCAGCACCTCTTTCTCAGGGTAACATTGCAAGAGGTCCTCAAGTTGATGGTCTTCCTTGCTCCCTTTCCTGTGCCTTTCCACAGTGCTCCTGCCCAGACATCCACACAATCACAATGAAACTAATCCCCTTATTTTCAGGATGTCAAAAAAATTCCTTAGATCCTCTAGCTAAGGCCTTACCATGACAGCCTGCTCTGCAGAGGATAGCTGAACACTGGGAACTACTGCCAAGTAAAAGGAAATTTAAGGATTTTGTTTCAGTTTACTTGCACAGCAGGCTTGAAACAGCTTCAGAGTGACAGGGTACATTTGCAATACCAAATACTCACATGCCTGTAAAACACCTAACCATCGCAGGACAGTGATTACTATGTCAGTGCTATGCTGTATTCTACATTAATTACAAAGTAGATAACCTACAGAGTCCTACTGGTAGCCAAAGCCAGACTCATCTTTCATTTGGAATGTTTCAAGAGTGAGCTCATGGGGAAGAATTCTGGACTAATTCTATTCACTATCTTGGGTGAATATATGGGGTGAACCTATAGGGCCATGCTTTGATGAAAACAAAAGATCACTATCAGAGAATTTTACAGCTGAAAAACTGACAAAGTAGGAAATAAAGAAAATGGCACAGCCATTCTATCTTGTAAACCACTGCACTTTAATTCACTTTAACTCATGTCCACATGAAAAACATATACATTATTAATGATAAAAAAACCTGGTTATCCATGTTAGAATGAAAATTAAGCATTTACAAAATTGGAGACTGTATTTCAACTCCAAAAGAAATTTTATCAGGTAAAAAGAATATGAAGCACGAGTAAAGCACTACCATTGTATGCAACATTACCCAGGGCAAACCCAAATATTCTGGCTATCACAGCAAGGTTATCACCTTGATGTATCCCCCTAATAAACATAATATCCAATGGAAGCTCATACAAAGGTTCTCTGATAAAAGGCTTATGACAAGAAATATGAAAAATGAAAATTTTGGTAGGAGCAATATATTTGCTCTTATGTCTTCCTCCACACTTCAGAAACAGAATAGGGAGAGCACCCCTTTGTTCAGCTCATGCTGTAATTCTCTCATTAGTAATACCATTGCTGACAGCTCTGATGTCCTTACTTAAGAAGGATGTTTGAAAACTTGAAAGAAACTACAGGAAAAACTGGTGATACAGAAATCTTGCCTTACTGTTAGAAACTAAAGCTTCCCAATGAGATTTGCTTAACAACAAAAGAGGGCTGAGATGCCTTGATCCCAGCCTTTAAGTATTTTCATTGAATAATGTCCAGTGCTAAAGGCTTTTTTAATCCAGCAAAGACTCAACAAGTTAAGTCAAAGCTAAATTCAGACCACAAATAAAACACTTCACCTGAACAGCAAGTGTTGGTATAGATGTGGTGGACACTTTGTTCTATGAACTCTTCAAATATGAACAAGACATCTTTCTAATGAAGTTAACCTTGAAATAATGGCCTTCAAGAAAGACTTACAGAGCGATGCTCTGTGGTCAAGGCTAATGTTGGACTGGATTACATCACCAAAATGATTGGGCTTTTCTTGTCTTCAAGTCTATGCAGCAATTACATTGAGACGTGTTTGTAATTCACTCTAAGCATATTTTGTAAATAATTATTAAGGCACTACTACACCCTTACTGACATATTGAAAGTTATTTTCATGTAAATGGGCTACTTTTATAAAGAACATTTTGACTACTGTCCTAGGACTCGCAGATATAAGGAATTACATTTTAACTGGGATATAGGAAAATTTACACATAGAAATTCAATGGCTGATCTGTTCAGTGCTAGCTGCAGAGGTCCTACAGAGACTGAAAAATATTCAAGTAATTCTCTAGTGTCGTATTTGCCTGAAACCCCAGCTGCTTTTTATGAGAGCAAAGAATCTCCAATATTGTACCAGTGCTTAGCTATTGGGTGTGTTAGTTTATGAGGCTCAACAAAGAACATACCTTGTTTATTAACCTTTCATTAAACCCCTCACAAACTCAAACACTGGCAAGAGAACAAGAACAAAAAGGCACATGAATGTTATCAGGAAACGTATATATTTATCACTTTCCGATTTCCCCAGCACTTGGCAGTCTACTTGATAACCATTGAATTTTCATTACTTTCATTGATTTGATCAACTCCTTTTAGTTCAGAACATGAATAAGATTAAATGTGAAGAGCCAAAATAAAATTCCCTTTCATAAAGCATTTGTCTTCATACAGAATTCACCAGCATAATTACACCCCTATAGTTCTGATGGTATAACTCCCCATGTGGACGCTTGAATTCTACAGGCATTCATGCAAGATTAAAAAGCATCCACAAGGCATAATTATACTGCTATAGTCTCTGGTAAATTTCCTCATATAAAGAAGACCTTTCTATGTTGAAAAGAGAGGTTATTTGGGAGGAAAAAAAAAAAAAAGGGTGGAGGGAACAAAAACAGAAAAGCCCTTTGATTTCCTAATGTAGAAATTTTATGAGTTTTTCTGCTCTTCAGTTACAACATGCTATATAAGCATGCACAAAAAAAGATTAAAAATATGAAAACAAAGGTTCCTCAGATGATTCATTTCAACTGACCTCTGGTCAAAGCACACCGACCCAAAATGATATCACAATTACGCAAGGATATTTACCAAGGTTTGAGAATTTTTAAAGATCTAGGTAATTTTGCCTTTTAATATCATGGGTACAATTGATTTGTGGCATATGTGATCACCAATTCTGTAAAGTAGTTTCTGTAAGCTATACTTAAGCAGCAGACTGTTTTGTACCACTGCATAAAAATGGATCTGAGCTCTCAATAGCATAATGAGAGAGGAAATGGCAGAATTACAGTAGGTTTTGTATTCTCTACATAAAAGATGAACATAATAGGTCTGCTCTTACGGTAGTTCCTTCCCCTTGTAGCTATGTGCTAGAAAGCATGACTTCCAATGCTCAGAGTGCATAACAGGTTAAAAAAATGTACAGTCTGCAGAAATAAACTAAATTTAACTGCACATTTCCCCCAGATTTTCATTATAGAAGAAAATTAAGGTTGTCTGGATGACTTTTAACCGTGTGTTTTCTTTTTTAATATATTTCTTTTCACTGAAGTACAATATTTTCACTGCATTTCCTAGGTGTCAATTATTTTTCTGTGTACCTAATTTACTTCTGAAATATTTTAACATGAATATCCTAATAATACATTCAGCTTTTACACAGTTTCTTGTCAGGGATTGTTCTTGGATTTCTTTTCTTTACAATTATTAAAAAATGTTCTTCGTGAGCACCAAAGAAGAATCACAAATACTATAGGGTTTTAGTAATCCGAATATACAGGGTGAAATTGACATATTACTTTTTAATGTCTTCATATCATCATAACTGCATGAATGGTCAAGTGATGAAGTTTAACACTGATTTACAATTGACCATTAGATGAGAGATGTAAATTATTACGAGAGGACTCAAGACTTCTTGTTTCTGTGTCCTACCTACAGTGAGGTATATTTAGAAGGTGGATGGAGACCAGCAGAAAAATACACGAAAGCTTCAGCACCAGTCACCCTCCACTGTTCAGAATGTAAGTTCGTAAGGAGTTAAGGAGTAGGGAAGGTAGCTGAGGCAGGACTAAAAAACAGCTAAGTGTTGGGAGAGCATCCATTTGCTGCATGGCATAGCTGAGTTCAGCTCCACGCTGCATCCAGGCCTGCATCTTCTACCTCCCAGAGGCACAGCCTCATTGTTACTGCCATGGAAGCTGGAGTATTTAATGAAAGATGCTGCTTGCCTTCGGGAAATGGGATGGAGAGCATTCTACTCTCGAGCAATCTATCTGCTCCTGACTAGCTGAGCTCTGATATCACAGTGGCCAGTCTTAGACCTCTTGACCCCACCTTTGTTACTGGATATATACTCACAATTAGTCACCGTGATATGGTTAATGGATTTCTAAATTTAAATCTGTATTTCTATAAATTCGATCGTGTACATAAAACTTGGATTAATTTTAGTTCTATGATGAATCTGAAGGGCCTGTACTACTAATTCTGAGATAATTCCTTACTAATTAAAGCAGCAAATTTCTTACAGTATCTGTAGAAAATAATTTTATTGAAACAGTGGGTGGTGGTATAAAATTAGTGAACATCTTACAGTAAAGGAGGAAATAAGGTCAAGTGCAAGGGAATATATTTCCACATATAAATCAGATAGGTTTCCTTTGCTTTTAGTACAACACAGATGCTATGGCCCGGGAGGGGAACCTGCTCCTCTATCACTTTTCAGAGGTTTAATAAGAAAACTTCAATAAATCTTTTTGTAGCAATTTAAAGCACTTAGTTTAACAGCCTGCTGAGGTACAAACATATACTCTTTCTGTTTAACTTGCTATGTGGCCTGTATACTCTCACAGAGGGGCAGACCTAGCTATAGACACATGCTTGGTTCCTCCTGCTTCCTTTTGCTGCACCAGGCTACCTGCAGGATTCAGTGAACTCTACTTCAAAGCCTCCTTGCTCAAAAATTTGCACAGCCTCCTTGTATCTCCTACCTTGTCTCCTACATAAGGTCAGACTACAGTACAGAAGCCTTTGGAACAGATTATTCCAACACTGGAAGCAATTATTCTTAGCACAAGTCACTTACGTGAGTTTCTGAAGACCTATGCAATGATCACTGTGACTGTTCCTTAAAATTTTCCAGAGCCTCCTACACCACAATATTCAGGTACATAAATATGCATTACACATTCCTGCAACTAGTAGAGATGTCTCATTCATTCTTTAAAACAAAACCCAAACTTACCACCAGAGCTGAGACCAACACCTTTGTGTTTAGTAAACAGTGGCAGCTGCATTTGTACTGTACATTGAAAAGAAGATGAGAAAACACTGTGTTCTGGCTATTGCTGCACACACTGCTGCAGAAACTTCTTCTGCACATTGAACATAGGAAAAAATCAGCAGTAAAACCTTAGTATTCTCTATCCTCAGAATAATTTCGGTTTATGTCCTGGTAATACAACCAAATTAACCAGACAAATTAGAAGGACAGTTAACAATGCTTTCTGATCTGTGAGTGCACCAGCAACAACACAAGCTTTAAAATCCTACAAGCCATTTTGAGAATCAAACAGAGATTGACAGTATCTCTATTTAGTAGTGCCAACTTTCTGAACACTTCGCGTTTGTCACGAAACATATGATGGCGTTGGCAGCAGTTCCAAGTCAGCACTGGTCCCCTTTGTGAAAGCCACTGCCTAAACAAAGTGCTAGATAGGGTCTCATCCTCAACAAATGTGAAGTGTCTTTGCTCCGCTGGGTGAATTATTGCTATCCAGGACAGGAGGTGGAAAGTGTGCAGGATTCTGCAGCACACAGAAAATAAGCTCCTCAGAGTTTTGTAGGCTGTACACACAGAGCCTTTCTATCACTTTTCAGCAACTCCTGCTTACATTATATCTACAGACTCACAGTAAGATGAGATAGTCACAGTATTTAAACCTTCAAACAATCTACGCTGCAAATCTGCCAGCCTCCTGTTCCTCAGAATGTTTCATCTCAGCTAAAAATTATCAGTTCACAGGGATAAGAGTGCAGAGGTATACAGCTGACCGTAATGCATTCCACCAGACAGCCTTTATGAATTTTTTAGCTGAGCTTTCTTCTGTCCTTGTTGTTCTTGCCAACCACATGCAGAACACTTTAGAGACAATAGTAATTCCCCAGAGGTTCACAAGCACTATTCAATTCCCAACAATAAAAAAAAAAAAAATCCTTTTTCTAAACTGAGTTTCATCTTGTATATTCTTTCCTCCTAAATTACAGCTAACATCCAGAACTTGCACTGCATAGCTGAAAAGCTAGCAGAAATTGCCACATTCAATTAGCACAGCAGAAGCAGCAAACTAGAAATAGGATTTCATTCACTTTAATTCACTAGTTGGTTGCCATAAATATTCGTCTGTAAAACATGCAATTCTAAATACTCCACAGACATTATTTTCCTTTCATGAAGATGTTTGTTTACTTTGGCAGTAACTCTCTTGGGAGAAACTCTAATGACTTCCACTACCAAAAAAACCCCAAAACAAAAAAGAAACAGAAACTGCCACTAGCAAGCAAGAAAATATTAGTCTAATGTGCTGGTTAAACTCCAGGGCAAAAAGGAATAAAACCAGAGCAAATCACTGCTTTGCATTCTTGTGACCAGAACCCATACCCATCAAGTCCAGCAGGCAAAATAGCTCTCATGATGGAAGTCTGGCTTTGAGTAAAGGAAGAAAGCTGCCCATCTCCTGTGAATTATAAGACTTTTAGCTTTAAAAACAAACAAACAAAAACATAACATGGGCAGGAGAAAACCAGAATAAAGTAAAGTAGCTCAAATCCCTGGTGTTAAATTTTCCCCCTGCTTTTAATTGCATTACAGCACAGTGACCTGAGAAAGGTTTCTTTCCCAGTTTTGCTATACCTGGGTGATTAATATCTTTTTTAATTTTAATGAGAAAAACCACCAGGAAAAAAGGCAAGCTCCTGTGACTCAACACAGCTCACTGCTGAAACAGACTTGCCTACCTCCTGCCTAAGAATGCAGGGGTATTTTCAGAGTTTAAAGAAAGAAACCCAACTAACAAACCACGAACAGAAAAACAGTAAAAGAAACATTAACATAAATCTTCAGATCTCTCTTTCCTGTGAAAAGTCAAACCTCATCATCTGTTTTTCTATATGAATAGTCTGCAACCCCAGCCTGTCTTCTCCATTTTCATGGGAGGAAAAAGGCATTAACAAAAATTACCTTTACGGTTAAGAGGAAGCAGCTCTAGGAAAAGTAATGTGAATTGTATATTTCAGTTACCAGCTAGAACAAGTTGCTGTTCCTGGAATGCATACACAAGCCTATTTCAAAGCTTAAACAAGAGATGAAGCAAACACATGTCACAGACCACAGGACAGCAGACTGTGTACTTCCCTAAACAGGCTCAGCATTGGGAAGATCGAGACACATCTCTGAAAGCTTTTGCAACCAGTGCAGGACAAGCAGAGCTACCTAAATACAGAGTGCTGAGAAAGAGCCTGGGCAGAGAAGAAGATGCAGGAGTAGGAAAGATAAAACAGTAAATAGAAAACAAGGACCCAACATAAAAAGTCCTTATTTTCTTGTAGCTGTAGAGCTTTAGAAGAGGGGTCATTAATAGTAGTAAATCACTGTAAATGGTGAAAGGCCTATAAATATTCTGGGCTGTGGAAACAACAATATGCTGCCTTACAAGCAGCTGATGAGTTTATGCTGTGCCAGTCCACTAGCAAAAGGGTTTCTGAAGTCAGAACTATCTGTAGACATATTTACTTTTAACTATAACATGCAAAAAAATAATCAGAAAAGCTGCTTTTAGTATTGGAATGAAAGCAAAGAGACTAGTTATTTGCAGCCCATGCTCAAAATCACAGCCACTGTGATTTTCCAACTAGCTAGTAAGAGGGAAACAGCAGATTCTAACAGCAGCCAAAGTTATTTTCTCTTTTATAGATTAGGTCCTGATATCCTGGTGTTTGTGACAATTCACAAAATGAGGAAGAACTGAAGTAACTCTGTATGCACATAGAAGTCGACATACTGTATCAAAGTTTTAATCAACTACATGATTTACTACATGTTCCCCAAAACTGTAACACTCATTTAGTGTTAGTGTTCAACCAGGAAAAGGTCTGGACTCTACCCCAAAAACATACACTTTTTAAAGGAACTAAACCCCCAGACTGCTCTTAAGTGGGTAGCATCTCAGCACAATCCCTTTCAGCTCTTATTACTGAAAGTTATAAAGTTTTTGTTCAAGCTGAAAAATAGAACAGTGGGCCAAAATCCTCGTATAATAATATCCTGTTGCTAACACTGGTCAATAGCAGGCGTTGTTCTCCTGAGTTTATAAAAAGTAAAGAACCACTCAAGAGAAAAATTCAGAAGCTCTGATGATCCCTTTCATGTCACCCAAATAGCAGCCACCACAAAGCAAGAGCTGCTTTGTAATCCTTATAGTTTATTTGACTTGTGTTTATATAGTGATATTTTATATAGTTTATTGCTATTTGACTTTGTATTTTCTCTTCCATAACACTGCTGGTTCAACTCGCCACACAAAATTTAGCATATAGTGGATGATGCAGGACACCAGACAAATAAGATGATCATTGTCCTTCTGGTACTGAGGAACCCAGGAGGGTTCTCAGCCCCTGCTCTGTCGCAGGCCTCTGAGATGAAGCTGATGCCTGGCATTTCTGGTGCAATGAATACACAGAGAAGGCTGATAAATGGCTCCAAGAACCATAACTTCGGTATATTTGGGTTTACTGTACTGACAGCTTGTTTCAGCAACATCTAGGTTTTTTAAATTTACGTATTCTGTACAGCAATAATGCATATGGCTTAGCATTCACTTCTTGCAATGCCTGTTGTCTAGTCTAAGCAATGCATCCCAGCTCTGTGACTCTCCAGCTTCCCCAAGTCATTCCAAAGAGGAGGGGGTTCTTGCCAGCAAGCACCCTCCTTCAGGCCCAAGCACACAGTCGTTTTCCAATATCAGTCAGCGAATGTGGACTTCAAGCATCTCAGTATCCCCTAAGGTCTGAAAAGGCGTATCTAGGAAGTTCCCAGGTTGCAAAAGGTTGAGGCAACTGTAGGAAGCATTATACATGCTTAGCCTGTTCTTACACATCTGTTTAGGCATCTATTTTCAGACACTATTACATCCTACTAGCCCAATCCAAAAGAGCTCTCAAACCTTCCCTGGAAAGGGACAGCTAAGATAAAACAAAGCAGGAAGGACTTGAGGGATTACAAGCAAGATAAAAAGGATGAAGAAAAAACTCCAAACCATTAACGCAAGAGGGTGTGAAGACCAAATGGTCAAAAAAAAAAAAATCAAGAAATGGGAACTGGAGAGAGAAAACAAAAAGTGACAAGGACAGAACTCGTCATTTCCTGATGGCACCAAAGTGCCAGTTAAAGACTTGATTTGGCGGAGAAGTAGAATCTGAGGCCCCAGCATGCACCAAGGTGTCTCGTATCAGTGGCAGAAGAGACAGGATATACAGCCTGAAGGATTCCTGTTTTGACTTGGTACAGGTGCTCTTGTGTGTGTCAGAGTCAAGAAGAATATGCCACAAGACCAAGGAACAGCAAAGACCTCCTGCATTCTGCACTATGATACAGCCAGAAGCTTTCCTTGTAACCAGCAGAAACAGACATGAAGTTTCTCTCTAGTCCATGATACTGATTCTCCCCCTAAAGGTACCTGCACCAGGGTAGGATGAATCACAGTTTGGTAGCACCTGTCTTGTGTTTGTAGAACATTAGGCACCTAATGCAGAGCAGATGCCTACTTTTTACATGGTTAATAACAGATGAGATCTATCCCATCAAAGCTGTTACAACAAATATGCACAATTGGTGTAGGTAGTTACCATGGTAGAGGTAAGCTGTCACAGAGGACGTAAGTACTCTTGTCTTTAATTCAATTTAAAAAGGCCACTCGCAGAAGCTACAGTAGGTGTTTGGATGGAAAAATCGCTAGCATTTGGGCTTGATTTCAAGGTGAGGGGCAGAGAAGCTGACCGCTTCCAAAAAAAACCCAACAAAACAAACAAGTAAATGAGTTCCTACACACTTTGTAGAAATACGCAGCTGGTTATAGAAGAGACTCTGCACAGCACTGCTTCCACCCTTGCAAGAGCCTGAGAACACCCCAGGTAGAGAACAGCTTCTGTTGAGGCCTGCACATAACCGAGTGCCAGGCATCGGACATGAACACAAAGGGAGGCCAGATGCTACCAGCTCTGCAGCTCACAAAACTAATGCTTACGAGAACCGTGATGTGAAGCAACTCGCTATTCAGAGAGGAACCATTACTTGGCCAGCAACATTTACTCAGCATGTGATCATCACAGGGCCTCGGTCTGCACTCTATTTATGGCCACTTGTAGGAGAGACGGCTGCAGTGTTCTTGAAGCAGAAGCCAAAATAATGAGCAATTCTGGTGCACAAAGCCGTAATACAGCAAAGGTAACTATTTATTAATTATTCTTCTATGCTGCAAATGTATTTTCATTTCTACCCTGCAAGATGGCATGGATACCCAGACACACACACTCACACAGGTCACAGACACATCAGAGATGGCTGCAATGTCAAACCAATGCTTTGTTTCCTTTATATTCTATATGTGTATGATAAACACACACAGATTTAACAAACAAGAACTGTTACGCCGGGTCAGACCAAAGGTCCACCGGCCAAATGGAAAGCAGCCATCCCACCTTTGACAGCAGCCACTAGAGGAAAGCACAATAGGTCAAACCTATCATGGCACTTCCCCAATGTACTCTCAACAGCCGTGCAGCCATTCTCTCTACAGCTTTCCCACAGCACAAAATGAGCTCGCTTATTTTGGTCTGTTCAGGGATAGCTACAACTGTTACATCTACAGTTGTCAAACCATTCAATGAATTTTTGGCATGGAAACAGCTGCCAAGCGCTGTGTGTCCAATGGGTGGAAAGGGTAGAACTCCACTTTTAACACTGCCTGCCCTCAAAAGGCACCACCGCACCACCAGACCCCAGCAGGGGCTGGCGCGCGCCCTCAGGAGCCCACGAGCGCGGGACGAGGTTTGAGGGCAGCAGCCGGGCAGAGGACAGGTCGACCCCCCGTGGTACCAGAGGGCCAGGCGTGCCGCACCGGGCAGAGCCCCGGGCAGAGCCCGGCCCGCACCCCGACACAGAGACACGGGCGGGGAGGCGCCGCCACCGCGGCTGATCTGCGCGGAGGGGACACCACAACGGGGGGAACGGGCGCTGAGGGAAGGGCGCTGCGGGAACGGCGCGAGCAGGGGGCGGGGCCTGTGGCGGGGCGGGGCTCCCGGCGCC